>CM035420.1:71310399-71545399 GCA_020310875.1 Ceratopteris richardii
CTAGATTATTCTCTCCAACTTCACTAGACAAAAATACACTTCTGATTACAAGAGCAGGCACATAGGAAAAATGATACAAGAATACATAATTGATACAAGACATCCCACAACGCGTGACTGATAGGTATGGAAAACTGTACTAGAGATGATACATGAGATCGCACAACCCGGGATCGTAGGTATGGAACAAGATATAAGGATTACAAGAACTCCCTTCTGGGAGGTGAACTAGATAGAAGAAAGAACTTGACAAGATCTTGTACTACGAGATTACAAGAGGATAAGACAGGATGTCCAAGAACTAAACTAGACAAGACTGGAACAAGGAACAATACAAGAACTGGAACTCGAACTTGGAGAGTACTTACTTTGCAGTCCCAACTCCTTGTGCTCCCAAGAGTGGTATCCAGAAGACTCCTTATGAATGTGGCCACCCCTCCTTTTATAGGTTTTCAAGGGCAGTTACAATTTGATGATATCATCAATTGGAAACAAGACCTCTCGGTGTCAGAATTCAGCAAATAGACAATTGATCTTGGGGTTTTGGCACATTCCAAACACAATGGTAGCATTAGTTTCTCCAAAATCGTAACCAAACATGAGATATAAGAAATTGATAGAAAATCTAAGATTTCAGATAGTTTTCTTTGTGTCCATGAAATCAGCTCCCCCTCAAGCAATGAGTTCCACAAGGAGCGACCATGTTTTATAGCTATTTGGGTTTCATTGGATTCTTCCTATGGAACTCATGAACCTTGAATTTTTCTCTAAGAATATTTTCAGTAAGTTGCCAAGTATGATCAATGATGTCATATGCTTTCCAATGAATATGGCATTCCAATCTTCCTTGAGAGATCCTTGAATCTAATCCATGAACAACCTCAACTTCTTCATGATCCTCAATCTTGATCAGTGGTGAAAGACTGGGTCTCTCTTGAGCTTCCTTGGGTTCTTCATGTGATAGATCATTGAGCTTCTAGTGGAATGTTATGGTGTTTCCAAGATCTTTGATGAAGATTATTTAGTAAGCACACCTCCTTGATTGAGTATGAAATCCTCCTTATCCTTTACTTTCTTGATATCTTCATAATATCTATACTCCATATCATTTGTAATGACTTTTTGGCCTTCAAAGATTCTTGATTCAAATTTGTGAGGAATAATGTCTTCATTATTCAAGACTTGTGAGTCTTGGACTTGGTTTTCTTTTAACAACTGTTCTCACACTGAATTGCTTGATTGATAGCCTCCTCTAAGGTATTTTCTTGAGGCCTGGATAGCAAGAGATATTTGACTTCAGGATTCAGGCCACTTCGAAACTAATTAACCATGTAGTCTTCTTGATATGTAGTTCCATGAAACAACATCTTGATATTCAAGGCATAGCTTGAAACTAATCGATCATCTTATCATAGCAATCATTTCATCTCTTGAACATATTCGATCAAGTCCTTTATGGTAGATTGAATCTCCTTGCATAGGGAATCCATGGTGCTTGGTCTTGATGAAGATAGTCTTGCCAAAACGTGAGGGGAGCACTACATTGTGCTCTCCAACTTCACTAGACAAGATTTCAAAAATACACTTCTGATTACAAGAGCATGCACGTAGGGAAAATGATACAAGAATACATAACTGATACAAGACGTCCCACAACCAGTGACTGATAGGTATGAAAAACTATACTTGAGATGATACAAGAGATCCTAAAACCCGGGATTGTAGGTATGGAACAAGATATTAGGATTACAAGAACTCCCTTCTGGGAGGTGAACTAGATAGAAGAAAGAACTTGACAAGATCTTCTACTACGAGATTACAAGAGGATAAGATAGGATGTCCAAGAACTAGACTAGACAAGACTGGAACAAGGAACAAGACAAGAACTAGAACTCGAACTTGGAGAGTACATAGTTGGTAGTCACGAATCCCTGAGCTCCCAAGATTGGTATCCACAAGAATCTTTATGATTATGGCCACAACCTCCTTTTATAGGTTTTCAAGGGCCATTATGATTTGATGATGTCATCGATGATATCATCCATCGGAAACAAGACCTCCGAGTGTCAGAATTCAGCAAATAGATAGTTGATCTTGCGGTTTTGGCACATTCCAGACACAATGCTAGCATTAGTTTCTCTAAGATCTTAACCAAACATGAGATATAAGAAATTTACATGAAATCTAAGGATTAAGAAAGTTTTCTTTGTGCACATCACCTCCCCCTCAAGCAACGAGTTCCATGAGGAGCGGCCATGTTTTGTAGCTTGGGTTTCATTGGATTCTTCCTATGGAACTCATGAACCTTGAATTTTTCTCTAAGAATATTTTTTGTAAGTTGCCAAGTACGATCAATGATGTCATATGCTTTCCAATGAATATGGCATTCCAATATTCCTTGAGAGATCCTTGAATCTAATCCATGAACAACCTCAAATTCTTCATGATCCTCAATCTTGATTGGTGGTGAAGGATTGGGTCTCTCTGGAGCTTCCTTGGGTTCTTCGTGTGATAGATCCTTTGAGCTTCTAGTGGAATGTTGTGGTGTTTCCAAGATCTTTGATGAAGAGCGTTGAGTAAGCATACCTCCTTCATTGAACATGAACTCCTCCTTATCCTTTACCTTCTTGATATCCTCATAATATCTATACTCCATATCATTTGTAATGACTTTTTGGGCTTCAAAGATTCTTGATTCAAATTTGTGAGGAATAATGTCTTCATTATTCAAGACTTCTGGCTCTTGGCCTTGGCTTTCTTTTAACAACTGATTCTTGCACTGAATTGCTTGATTGACAGCCTCCTCTAAGGTATTTGCTTGAGGCATGGATAGCAAGAGATATTTGACTGCAAGATTGAGGCCACTTAAAAACTGATTAACCATGTAGTCTTCTTCATATGTAGTTCCATGAAACAACATCTTGATATTCAAGGCATAGCTTGAAACTGATCGATCATCTTGTCTTGAACATGTTCGATCAAGTTCTTTATGGTAGATTGAATCTCCTGGCATAGGGAATCCATGGTGCTTGGTCTTGATGAAGATAGTCTTGCCAAAATGTCAGGGGAGCACTAGATTGTGCTCTCCAACTTCACTAGACAAGATTTCACAAATACACTTCTGATTACAAGAGCTTGCATGTAGGGAAAATGATACAAGAATACATAGGTGATACAAGACGTCCCACAACCCATAACTGATAGCTATGGAAAAGTAGACTAGAGATGATACATGAGATCCCACAAGCCGGGATCCTAGGTATGGAACAAGATATCAGGATTACAAGAACTCCCTTTTGGGAGATGAGCTAGATAGAAGAAAGAACTCGAGAAGATCTTGTACTATGAGATTACAAGAGGATAAGATAGGATGTCCAAGAACTAGACTTGACAAGACTGGAACAAGGAACAAGACAAGAACTGGAACTAGAACTTGGAGAGTAGTTACTTGGCAATCACGACTCCTTGAGCTCCCAAGACTGGTATCCACAAGACTCCTTATGAATGTAGCCAACCCCTTCTTTTATAGTTTTTCAAGGGTGGTCATGATTTGATGATGTCATCGAGGACATCATCAATTGGAAACAAGACCTCTCGGTGTCAAAATTCAGCAAAAAGATAGTTGATCTTCGGGTTTTGGCACATTTCGGTCACAATGGTAGCATTAGTTTCTCCAAAATCTTAACCAAACATGAGACATAAGAAATTGACTTGAAATTAAAGGTTTAAGATAGTTTTTTTTGTGTCCATGACAAATTGCTTCAAAAATGGCAAATGCAGATGGGATGCATCAGCTTATAAGCAATAAGCTGGACAAGAATAACTCCCATGCATAGAGATCTAGAATGAAAAATTTCTCGATGGGAAAAGGATACTGGAAGTACATGGAAGGAGACAAGAAAAATGCTTTGTAGTTACCAGAGAGGAATGGGATTGCACACTAGTTAAGAACATATGATAAATGAAATCAAGGAGAATGAAAGGTAATGTATTGGGTATCTATTAGCATATCGGATAGTGTGATTGGACACATATAGGATGCCAAGACTTCGAAAGAGGGTTGTAAGAGTTTGATCACTTTACATGAGACCAATACAAAGGCATGTAAATTGCAACAAAAGAATGAGATGCATACATTGGAGAAAAAGGGCATGTTGGTGACTACACCCTAAAAATCAAAAGCATGTGTGAGTCACTTGCATGTATTGGCATAAATATAGATGATGATGATGACAAGGTGGAGGTGTGCCTTTGTGTTCTAGGAGTTGCATATAAGCAGTTTGGAACTTCTATACAATCCATGGAAAATATTCTAAATTTTGCTGATCTGGTGACCATGTTGATTATTAAAGAAAAGGATCTTGGTGAGGATTTGAACTGCCAAGGAAAACCTAGTTTTGAGCTAGTATTTTACTCTAGTAGAGGAAGAGGCAAAGGTAGAGGCTTTGGAAGTGGAAGAGGACAGCTTCAAGGCAGGGGATCCAAAGAGGCTAGAAACACTTCCAAAGAAATGATTCAGGTAATGACAATAAAGCATGTTGGAATGGTTTTGATTCAAGGTTGAAGAATCAAAATAACAGAAGGCAGCAAAACAACTATGCATCCACAAGTGTAGATGATTCTGAGAAGTTGTTCATGGTTCAACATCATATGATGAATATGATGTCTATTGATGTTTCAAAATCAAATGGTAATGTCTAGTATGTAGATTGAGGCGCTTCAAATCACATGAAGAATCATGCCAAATGGTTTAGCAGGTTGCAAAAATTGCCAATTCCTGGATTTGTCGAAACAAGTGATGAAACCCCACACCCTATCGAGCATATAGGAAACATAGCATTTTCTATGGAGGACGGGAAGATAGAACATCTTGGTGACATGCTCCATGTTCCAAATATAACAAAGAATCTGGTTTCCGTTGGACAAATAGTTGAGCAGGGATTACAACTCAGGTTCAATGTTGATGGGTTAACTGTAGAAAAGTATAAACACGATGGAAGATTGATTGCCAAAGGAAAAAAAATGGGTATGATCACCTTAAATGTGAAAATTCCTTAAGTGAATGCAACCATGTTTGCAAAAGGTGCAAGAGTTAATGTTGATATAGAGATCCGGAACATACGAATTGGACATGCAAAGCTACAAAGGCTAAAATTGATGCACTCAGAGGATATTATGAATGGACTACCAAATTTCAAGGTTGCAGAAATGCAAAAGGTATGTGTAGCATGTCAATTTGATAAACGATCAAGAGCATCATTTCCGCATGACAAGCGTGTTAGTGAGAATGTGCTAGAAATAGTACATACATGTGTTTGGGATCCTGCAAACACCACATATATGGATGCTTGTAGGTTCTATATTACTTTCATTGATGAACGTACAAAAAAATTACGGGTTGTTCACTCACTTCCAAAATTATAAAGCCATCATGAAAAAATAGACAGGAAAGTATATTCAGATATTAAGATCTGATGGAGGAGCTGAATATATATCAAATGACTTCAGAAACTTTCTTAAAAGTCATGGAATTCCATGTTAGTATTTATGTAGGTATGCACCACAATAGAATGGTGTTGAACACAAAAATAAACATATTACAGAAATAACAAGAGCCTTGATGCTCGAGAAGAATATGCCTCATTCTTATTGGTCAGAAGATGTTCATACTATTGTATACATTTGGAACATAACTCTAAATACTGTTGTACATCAAGTTACACATGAGACATTTATAGATAAAAAGCCAAACTTATCACATATGAAAGTTTTTGGTTGTATTGCATATGTACATGTTCCACATGAGTTAAGGATGAAGCTTCATCCAAAACTAGAAAAACGTATCTTCATTGAATACCCTCTTGAGCAAAAGGGATATAAATATTATAACCCACTCACATGACAAGTGATGGTAAGTAGAGATGTGGTGTTTTATGAAATATCAAGCTTCTATGTAGATGTCAAAGATGGTCTTGATCTATAACCAAATGACAAAGGAAATGCTGAAAACGCAAGTGCGGACTCTCAAGCTTTGAGTGGACCAGATGATCTCCAAGCAATAGTTCCAACTCAAATCCAAGGAGTAGAATGTGCAAAACTTTTAGTCCATCAAATTCATCAAATACATCCAAGAAAGGTAAATAAAAGCTTTCAACTCGTAGTGAAGCATCTATAGGTTTTGAAGACATTGATGAAGAGTCAAGCATTTCACAAAAGAGTCTTGATGAGGATCTTGGATTGCCCTCTGTGAAGACTCTAGGAGTTTGAAAGGCACATTTAGATGATACAGGGAGAAGTGACCCACCACCAAGAAGATTTGGAAGAATGTGGAATTTAGTGCAACGATTGACATATGATAGTTATATGGCTCATCTATATGCCTACATGACCAAGGTAATACAAGATGCTGAACCATATTGTTTTGAAGATGCAATTCGAGATCCAGATTTGGAGAAAGCTATGGATGAGGAGATGGCTGCACTTTATGGAAAAAATACATGGAAGTTGGTTCGATTGCTACACGGAAAGAAACCCATAGGTTGCAAGTAGGTTTACAAGGTAAAGCACAATGCGGATGGTAGCATAAGCAAGTACAAAGAACGATTGGTAGCAAAAGGATATGCACAAACATATGGCATTGATTATGAGGAAATATTCAGCTTTGTACCTAAAATATCTACTATCAATAGTTGCATTAGCTACAACAAAAGGATGGATTTTGCATTAGATGGATGTGAAGAATGCTTTCCTACATGGTGAGTTACAGGAAGAAGTATATATGCACCAACCATAAGGATATGAAGATTCAAAGTACCTAGAGTATGTTTATAGGCTGCAAAAGGCTTTCTATGGCTTAAGCAAGCTCCTCATGCATGACATGGAAGGATTATTGATTACTTAACCACCATTCGATTTTCTATGTGTGATGCAGATTGTTTACTATATGCAAGGAAGGGTGATGATGGAATCATGATTATGCATATTTATGTTGATGACTTGATTGTAGGTGGTGATAATGAAGAAAGCACTAAAGAGGTAAAGCAACTTCTTATGCAAGAATTTGACATGAAATATCTTGGTGTATTGCAATACTTTTTCAGCATTGAGTTTATACATATAGAAACAAGTATATGGATGTCCCAAAGGCAATATACCTTGAGTATGCTACGAAAGTATGGTATGGTTGATTTCAAGCCAATTTCTATGCCATAAGATTAGATTTTTAAGTTGAGTATTACATCAGGTGAAGCATTGGAAAATGCTACTATGTACAAGAAAAGTGTGGGAAGTTTGATATATGCCACAATTACAAGGCTTGATCTTAGCTACATTATTCGAGTTCAAGGTCAATATATGCAGGTTCCCAAGAAGCCACATTTAGATGCTCTTAGGGGCACTCTACATTATGTGAGTGCTACTTTGGATTATGCATTCTTTTATGAAGTTGGTGTAGATTTGCACGTTCATGGATACATGGATGCAAATTAGGGTTATAGTATTTGAGGCAGAAGATCCACTAGTGGCTTTATATTCTCACTTGTAGATATAGCTATTACATGGAGCAGTGAGAAGAAACCCATTGTTGCTTTGTAAAGTACATAGGATGAGTATAGAGGTGCTACAATGGCAGCATGTGAGGCATCTAGAGATGTTACTTGTAGATCTACGTGTGGAAGTGCAAAATTCTATCACTATCTATTGTGATAATCTTAGTAGCATACTATTAGCATGGAATTGTGTTTTTCATGCTAAAACAAAGGATATCGAGGTACATTATCAGTTCATTAGTGGGAAGGTATTAGTAGGTGATATTGATCTTGTTTATCTATGAAGAGATGAGTAGATTCATGATATTTTCACTAAAGCACTTGGAGCAGAGAAGCTGAAGAAGTTTCTGAAGATGCTTTGATTAGAGGACATGACGTTGAGGTTGAGGGGGAGTTTTGAGTTATCAAGCTCAACATGTGATGATCCAGGATGACATGTATTACTTTTTATTTCTCTAACATGTATGGTGGTAACACCAGTATATGTCAGGGATTCTTCATTGAGCTTTACTAGATTTATCTACTAAGAGTGATGGCACATTTGTTTCTTGCCAAATCACTCATTTAAGGGATATAGGATTTTCCTATCTACTGTTCTTTATATATTACATTGGTTCTATTGTTGTTTTAGGTCATTCTTGTACATTCCTTTTTATGTAATAGAACAACAAGAAGAAGAAGATCATTCTTACTTGCCTCAATTTGTGTTTGTGCTCCTCCTTGATTGTGAGAGTGTGTGTATGAGCTCTCCTCTTATCTCCTTCCTCACGAAAATACATACATCCATACATCCATACATCCATACATAAATACATACATACATACATACATACATACATGCATGCAGGCATACATACATACATACATACATAGATACATACATACATGCATACATACATGCATACATACATACACACATGCATACATACATACTAAAAAGAAATCGCTTGGACATTGTTATTAGTATATAAAAAGGGTTTGGATTACTTGTTAAGGAATCAATTATCCATCACATCATTGATTGTTGGAGGATTGTTGAAGAAGAGATCATCTCAAGAGGATTCAAGGCCAACCGTGATGGCGGATGATATTGCAACCTCATGGCCACTATTCCCATTCACATGCTCAATAGAAGTCGAATACAGGAGATATTTAATCATTTGAGAGATGGATGATTGACTACACTTGATCATTGAAGATAAAATTTATTGAACATATGATGATAGCAGGTGAATTTTGTATTAATGAACATTGTCCAAGATTGAAGAGAACAATCAGTATATCATAATCTATAAGAACCTTGATTGTAAAAATACATTGAATCTCTGGGTTATTTTCTTGTGTTATTTTTTTGTGTTATTTTTTTGTGTTATTTTTCTCTATTAATAGATATATTTTGAGTTAAAACATTTGATTTGATTTATTCTTTTGTTAATGACATTAATGTTTGCTTATGTCTTTTGTATGTCTGGGTTTATTTTTATGGGTTTGACAAGGAATGTTACACATACATACATACATACATACATACATACATACATACATACATACACACACATATATGTATATATATATATATATATATATATATATATATATATATATATATATATATATATATATATATATATATATATATATATATATATATATATATATATGTGTGTGTGTGTGTATGTATGTATGTATGTATGTGTGTGTGTATGTATGTATGTATGTATGTATGTATGTATGTATGTATATATATATATATATATATATATATATATATATATATATATATATATATATATATATATATATACATATATATATATATATAGACACACACACAAACACACACACACACACACACACATATATATATATATATATATATATATATATATATATATATATATATATATATATATATATATATATATATATATATATATATATATATATAGACACACACACAAACACACACACACACACATATATATATATATATATATATATATACATATATATATATATATATATATATATATATATATATATATGTGTGTGTGTGTGTGTGTGTGTGTACATATACATATATATATATATATATGTGTGTGTGTGTGTCTGTGTGTGTGTGCGTGTGTGTGTATGTGTAGCATTTCGTCAATCACTCTCTATCCCCAATAAAAATCTTTCGATTACTCAAGAATGACAAAGGAGAGAAAAATAATGTAGGGATTCCACAAGATAGAGAAAATGTGATGTAGAAGAGTAGAAAAGATATGACTCTAAGTGTTGGGGTTCAACAACACATACCTACTAACTGAAGTCAAATTCACTCACAAGTATAAATCCTAACGCTGATCTTCTTCTCACATAGAAAGATTAATTGTGTACAGAATTGCAGAGTCACCACTATTTGCTTTTAACGATACAAAAACAGAATAACTCCTCTAGAACAGAGATCATTTATATGCTTGTGCAGAATAAATATGATGAAAGTACTTCATTAAGATCTTCATTTCCAGAGATTTCAATGATGAAAATAAGAAATGCTTCTTCTGCCAATGTAATTCGTCAATCTTGATCACAATTAGCCTGCACCAAAAGATAGGTACAAAGACTCTCCTCTTCTCTCCATTCGTCTCTCTCCTTGAGGATACTTTTTCTTCCCATTACATACTCACACAAACAAAAATACAACTAGAATAATCACATGACATCAACACCTAACTAATTTGTAACTGCTTCTATTAAAATTTTGATGAAAGAAAATAAAGATCTAGCAAAACTCTAAGTTAGGAACATCTGATTTAGTAGAATTTCGAATGACTACTTATCTTCCAATGTCTCAGCACTCAACAAATGGCACTACCAAGTGGAGGATTGTTTACAATCCTCCACTTGTTCAAAGAATTTACAATCCAATCCTCCACTTGTTCAAAGAATTTACAATCCCTTGTTCAAAGACTCTGACACTAAGTTCAAGGTGGAATTTACAATCCCTTGTTTAAAGACTATGACACTAAGTTCCCTATGAAGATTTTCTTCTTCAACTTCACTTGCAATTGTAGTATCTTTCTGAACTTCTACTGCTCCCACCTGCATTTCCTCTTGCTCCAAAATCCTTTTAAAAGCTTCTTCATTCTACTGAACTATATCTTGCAACACCTTATCCAAAGTCTGCTTAACTAGCTACTCCTTAAGATATGCAATTTGTTGTAGCAAGGCTTCTTTCTCACTTTTATGTTGCTTAATAAATTGTATCAAATGACTCATAAAATGATGGAAATCCATCCTGTATCTGCACATATGGATATATAATAAGTGCCTCCATCCTTTCTTGAATTCCAGTCCATCACTCCTACAAGCATTTACACATTTGCTACTTTGGAGTCCCCATATCCATCTCACTCATCAACACTCCATCCATGTCAACCTCCTCATTTTTCAACAGTTGGTTTTCAAGCATAAGTAATGGTTTAATTTTATTTACTGCAGTTAAATTCTCTATTTCTATGTCCATTAGTTACTGCATCTTTCCTCTCCATTTAGCAAGTTCTTGCAATGACTTCTTAACCTTGAGTATTTCAAATATTTTCTACTTCTAGAACTGGATCAAAACTTCTTCATGCTCCTGTACCTTCATGTACAAATCATCTTGTAAACTTTGTACTTGAGATTTCTACAATTGATACTCATCGGAATTAAGCATACTAGTAATTAGTTTTCTACTCCTTCAATAACCCATCCTATCTCACTATAAACTTGTATACCTCATCCCATTTTTGTTCTACTTCATGCACCTCTGCACAAACGTAAGCTTTTGACTATGAAAACTACTCCACAAATACCTTATCTAGTACTGTCTTTAACATAGGCTCCAATTTCCTCCTTTTAGAAAGTTTAAAACTTTTGCCTATAATCTTAGGCTACTCAACATGATATATGAATCTACATCTTATGAAATCTCTTACCCTTAGAAATCTCACTCTTCAATTTCTTTACTACTGAAGCCACCTCAGCTACCTTATATCCCACATTAAATAGAGTACCATATGTGTCATCTTGCTGCTCCTCCACTATGACCCAATCGTGCTCCATCATCTTAATAATTGGGAAAAGAGGCTATTGTTCATGTGCATTAGGCCACACAACCTCATTCCTTTCTACTTTTTGTAAAAATTGAAACAAAGGTGCTAGATATGTAGCAAGCCTACTATTCACCTGGGTCTCCCTCTTATCTAAAGAGAAAATCTCACCATACATTCTGTCAAAAATCCAATGTGCCCAACTCACATTTTCTCCCTTCTCAGCCCAACACAAGGGCACATAGTTTTCCTGAGACATATAATCATATTTCACTATGAAACATAATCTCTCAAGGTACCACTTGAGTTGTTCCCTACGAGCATATGATGCATTTTTCAACATATAGTACCAAGGGCCTCGTTCACAAGGACGGAGTTCTTTCTTTAAGGCCTCCTTCGAACATTTTGACATAAAAAGCTCTTTGAAAATAAATAATTTTAACACTTCTACAACTAGCTCGAATGAGAACTTTACCTGTTGCGACAATTGACCTTTGGTTTGCTTGATAATCTCGATTTGGCTCTTAGCATAATAATTAAGTCGCCAACTTTCCCATGGTAGTGAGCAAAGATATATGTTGCAGCTAGATAATATTAAGTGGAGCACTCACATCAATCGTGAGCTTAAAATTAGTAAGCGGATCCATGAGCGATTGCAATATTTTACTAGCCAATGTAGTTGTTTGGGTTTCATCATCCTCATCCTGCAACAGACTACCACTATCCTCTGTTGAAGACTCCTCCTTATGCACCATAGCATCTTTTCTCCATGCTTTGCCTCTAATCTCTGTAGTGTTGATGGTCTGGAATATAGAAGCTAGAGTAAGCATCTTGCTTTTGGGCATGTACAGTCATGCTTCAAATGTAGTAATCAACCTCGACTGCAATGATCTCATAGCTAGTGATTGACTGACACAAATACGGACACACTTAATGATAGGCTTCCATGATGCATAAAGTGCAACAAAAATCCCATACAATAATTTGAATTTTCCCCACACTTGATGCGATTATTGAAAATATTTGTGTGCCTTTCCTTTTTCTTTGAAAAAATTCCGAACACACACAATTGGATTGAGCACCTTCCCAGCAAGTAGACTCCAATGACACATATTCCGGGTGAGTAAACTCCAAGCGAGCATATTGCAAGTGAGTAGACTCCCACTAATAATACATTAAGCCTCAAACTGTCATATGAAGACCAATATATTTTTAAGAGAGTACTTAATGTAATCATGAACCAATAGCTATCGAGAAAACATGCCACCATCGGGAAAAATGCAGATACACAAGCCTTCTTACTTCAGTGATCACTAATGTTGCTGGCCTGAATATTTTCATTAAGCATCAGCTACACCAAATTAGCTAACAACTAGTCCATATGTGGAGGTTTCCTTTGAAATTTCTTGAGACAAAATCCATTAATAAGTTTTTCCATCCTTGTACCAAATACATCTACTACCAAAAAATTCTCTTGTCCTAAATCCTGCACAATCTGATATGGAGCTTTATATCTCAAAGACAGCTTTCTTGGATGTGGTCCTAACTTAGGATTATACACCATCACCCAATGTACAACGTGAAAGAACTTAAATTTGACATTCATGATAACCCAAGCTTGTCTCCTTCCTTGGGTCACCTTAGTTATATATGCACTAACTAAATGATCCTCCTCCAATTGTAGAAGATACTTATTCTTGTGCTTGACCGATAACTCTGTAGACATCTTTTGTACTCTTACATGAAAACTTGGAGCCAAAAAATCCATTGGAACCACTACTTCTAAACCATACACCAATCTCAATGGTGTCATTCTAGTAGTTACCTTAAAAGCTGTTCTGAATGACCACAATGTTGAATCTAGCAAATTTTGAATTGGATCTAATGGCAAAACTAGATGATTAAACATTCTATCTAAGTTACTTGGTTCGCTAGTTTTCTGATAAATAACATATCTTTTGGTAAATTCATGAGAATCTTTTAATATCGTAGGCCACCATAACCCACCGTGCAAAATCTTTTTACTTGTAATATCGCCTGATAGATTTCTTCTTGCTTCTCCTAAATGTGCTTCCTACAAAACAAGTAGTTGCTCAAAATCTGGTACACATCTTCTAATTATTTGATCCACCTCTTTTTTGTACAATGCACTTTCTATGACCAAATGTGGCCTATTTTTCAAAGAAAACTTCCTTCTTTGATCAGGTGTAAACTATGGAGGTAATACTCCATCTATTAGGAATGCTAATAACTAGTCATACAAAGAAACAAAGTCACCAATCTGAGCATTAAATAGCTCCGCATCAGGAGACTCATCATTTACTCTTACTTGGGCTTCCCTGACTTAAATCTATTGAAATAATCGGTTATTGCATGCTCCTTACCTAGAGTATGAATAATTACAAAATCAAATTCCTAGAATAGAAGCATATTCCAACTTGCCAATCTTCCTGTTAATAGAGGCTTTTTTATCAGATATACCAAAGCTTCATGGTCTACATGAAAACCCACTTCATTACCCAACAGTCTAATGTCTCAATTTATAAAGAGCATATACCATTGCCAATGCCTCACGTTCAGTCACCGAATAATTCATTTCTGATGAAGACAATACACTACTCACATAATAAATTGGCCTATACCATTACCATCCTTTTTCTTTTTGTTGCATCAACATTGCTCCTACTACTACATCCAATGCATCTACAAATATGTGAAAAGCTAAAGACCAATCCGCTGGTTGCAAAATTGGAGCAACTGAAACCATCTTTTTTAATAACTCAAAATCCTTCTCTTGCGCTTCAACCTACACAAAGGGAACATCTTTTATTGTCAAATGCATCAAAGGTTATGAGATATTAGCCAAGTACCTCAAGTATCTAGCATGCCATTTAATTTGACCTACACACTCATTACTTGCTTCACATTTGTTGGAGCTTTAACTCTTCTAATAGCTTCAATTTTCTTGATACCAATAGCCATTACCTCTTGTGAAATGACAAGGCCCAATAATATACTGCTCTTTAATACAATGACACTCTTGAACAAATTCAGCACCATTCTAAATTTTTTGCATCTATCAAAACAAGATTTCATGTGTAGCAGCTGTTGTATCTTCTTTCCAAATACTAAGAAGTCATCAACAAAAACTTGCATAAAATCTTACAAGTAAGGCTCAAAAATTGTATGTGCCATGTAATTACACAAAGGTGGTCCATTCTTCAACCGAAAGCTCATGACTGTGAACATATATGCTCCACATTCTATGATAAATGTAGTTTTGTGTTGATCCTTCTCAGCAATGCAAATCTGTTTATAGCTAGAAACTCCATAAAGAAAACTATACCTTTCATGTCAAACTATTGCATCCAACACTGCACCACAAAATGGCATTGGAAAAGGATCTGTAATTATTTCTGCATTTAATTTTCTATAATCCATGCAAATCCTCAACTTCCCATTCTTCTTTGGAACAATAATAATAGGAGATAACCATGTTACTTGATTAACTGGTTTGATGAATCCAACTGCCAATAACTTATCAATTTCCTCCTTAACCTATTTTGCAAAATTAGGATTCGTTCGATATCTTTGCTGCACAAACAGAACTACATCTGTTTTTAAATTAATCTGATGTTGATGTAGATCTAAGTCTATGCCTTTCATTTGTGAGTAATCCCAAGCAAATACATCAACGTACTCCTTTGACAAACAAATCAGATCTTTCAAGAACAAGCCTACTAATTCTTTTCTTACTCTCACCATCTTTGGTTCAGCATCAGTTCCTAGATTAACTTCTTGGAGTTCATCTTCATTTACTCTACCTAAGCTTGAATAGTTTTGTTCATATACTTTCTCAACCAAAGTAATTACCTCCTTTTCATGCTACTCCAACTTCTACTGAGTTGGAATTTATAGATTTCTCTCAAACAATTATCTTAGTTGTGTGCCTTCCAGTGTGTCACCTACAGTGTTGGAGAATTCATCTCCTATTTGCATCGGAAAGTATAGAAGACCTTCTTAGGATCAAGACTTTTGCCAACAGCTTAGCCTTCAAATGAAAACTGGTACCAATATAAAAATGCAATGAACTTGAAACTTTGATCACTCAAATTAGAAATCTAGATTTTTCAAATATGCTATCAAACACTCAATTTGGAGTAGTTTTGGGTTGACAACTCTTTGCCTCAAAACAGGCTACGTGTCCACTCAGTTAAGCTGAAAACTATACTTCACTAAAAACTCAATAACTCATAGAGCATAAAGAATTTTCTGTAATTGAACTAGATAAAATAATTACTAAAGATAAGCTTTCGAACAAATGTTTAAACTCTAATCTTGGATACATATATTGAGAGATATGACTATCACACGTAGACTACCCAAAAATTGGTATGCGGCTAGACATACTCTATGAGAGTGAAGAGAACTAAATGACTCAAACCAAATGAACTAGCTACAAGGGGAATTCCACGCCTTCTTTAGCTATCTTTGAGTGTCCTCACTTGCCTCTTTTATATCTCATGATGAGTTCAAGAGCTCTTCTCCATAACTCTTCCACAACTTTGAGTAGCCACTCCTCTTCAAATTCAGCTTTTTTGGATTTGATTCTCTTTTGATTGATTCTATTTTGATCTTCACTACTTGCTAAAGTAAATGCTTCTATTTGTCATTTTTTTCTTTTTTTTCCGTTTGAATAAAATCCTTTTTGTAAAAATATATACGACCTTACTTCTTTATTTTTAACACTCCCCCTCAAGCTCACATGTGAGCTTGCACCTTCAGACATATCCTGCAAGTTGATGTCATCCTTGAACCTCTTTAGCATAGAAGCATCTAAGGACTTTGTAAACATGTCTGCAACCTTATCATTAGTTTCAATGAAATTTATATCCACATCCTTGCTCAAAACTTTTTCTGGAACATAATGATAATGCACTTCTATTTGCTTCCTTCGTGCATGAAACATTGGATTATTTGTCAAGTGAATGCTTGACATGTTGTCACCAAAAATTGGAATGGTCTCCAGCTGCACATCAAGATCAATTAAGAGCTTCTTAATCCACATAGCTTCACAAGTTGCAAAGGCTAATCCTCTATATTCAGCTTCTGTAGATGATAGTGCAACAGTAGGTTGATTCTTTGAGCTCCATGTGATAGGTTTGCTACCTATCATGAACACATAACCTGAAGTGGATCTTCTATCTTCCTTCGAACCACCCTAATCAGCATCATTGAAGCCCTTTACCTGCAGTTCTTCATCATATCTATAAAACAAAGCATGATTGATTCTGTACCATGGTCTTAGCTCATCAAATACCACATCTTATGAGACTCGTAGCTCCTTTGTCATCGGATTGTAGCACTTGTATCCCTTTTGCTCTGATGAATATCCAATGAAAATACATTTTTCTAACTTTGCCTTCATTTTTGTCCTTAGTTCTTGAGGGATGTGAACATAACACTCACATCCCAAAACTTTGAGATGTGTAAGGTCAGGTTTCTTACCAGAATAAACCTCCTCGGGATTTAGATTATGCAATCCATCCATTGTGCACTTTTTCATCAAATAAACAGTTGTATGTAGTGTCCGGTTTCCCTTTCTACCTGTGCTTTAAATCTCTTGAACATGGAGAACACATCTGATTTTTGTTTTATGCAAAACATCCATACTTTTCTTGAAGGATCATCGATAAAAGTGACAAAACATATATTAGCAGCCAACGATGTTTGTTGTGATGGTCCCCATACATCCGTGTGTATCAAGTCGAGGACATTCCTTGCCACATAGTTGCTCTTCTTGAATGGTTGTCAAGTTTTCTTTCTTAGTTGGCATGCTTTAGAAAACTCATGTAGTCCAACATCATTGAATCTTGGAAGACCGCCTTACCATTTCATGGTGTCTCATGTCCTTGAGCTTAGGAATGTTGATATGTCCAAACCTTTTGTGCCACAAATCAATTTCAGCAATCTTCTTGTTTCCAAATTGAATATACATTACCTTTCCATGTGGTTGTTGAATGTCCAAAGTGAACATCGTACCGTCTTTCCTTCCTTGAGCAATGACCTTGAATCCCTATTTTGGATTCCTTATAAAGCAACCTTTTTCATTAAGATAACATGATATCCTTTCTCTACCATTTGTCCATCTAAAATCAAATTCTTTGCAATAGTAGAAACATGAAGAACATCAGCCAATACCTTCTTATCTCCAAGCTTGATATCTCCAACATGCTCAATTGCGTGTTGAGTTTCATCGTCGATCTCCACACATCCTTTTCCACTTGGAGCTTGTAGCATCGTGAATAGATCTCCTTGGCATATCATATGGTTGCTGCAACCTGAATCTATGAACCATTTTTTATTATCACTTCTCAAGTTGTTGTACTCATGCTTCATGGCAAGCATAGTTTGCTTCTCTCCTTCACTTGATGTACTCGCCTAGTTTTTTTGGCTCCTTTGGTTGCGTCCATTCAGCCTTCCATTCTTTTGCCAACAATCATTTGCATAATGTCCTAGTTTACCACAATGATAACATGTTATACCTTTATGAGGATTGTATGAACCTCGACCTCTTCCTCTATTTCCTCCTCGACCTCTTCCATGTGTGATGTCATTTGAGTTTTCCTTGTTGTCCTCCGAGTTGTGTTGGCTGCAATTTGTGTTGTTGTAGCTTCTTCCTCTTCCTCTAGAGCCTCCTCTTGAGTTCCTTCCTCTACCTTGTCCTGCATATAACATATGACTATGGATGTCCTTAGCTTTGTTGCCTTCTCCATGTTGAGAAACCTCTTGAGCCACAAGATTTGGTATAATCTTGTCGAATGTTGGTAGAGGGTATCTATAAATAATGTTTGTGATGAGGGGCTTCGACTTTTCTTCACTCCTCAGGCCATTGAGGGCTGTTTGGATGATGTCTTCCTCTTCTATCTTGCATCCAGCTGATGCTAGATGATCTCAAAATTCCCTGATACTCAATGTATCCTCACTAATTCTTTGGTTTGAGCTTTTCTTCATGTTGTTGAGCTTGTTCTTGAGTTGCATCCTCGGATACCTTGTTGAGGTAGCATACACTTCTCCAATGCTTCCCAAACCTCCTTGGCTATTTCGTAGCTTTGCACATGACCAATCACAGTGTTAGAAATAACTTGTGAGATGAGGAACATTACCCTTCGATTCCTCTCTTCCCAATCAGCAAATTGTCCCCTTTGTGCCGGACTAATGTTGGGATCTTAAAGGTCCATCGGTTGTGGATCATCCCCAGTAACTAGACCCCATAAATCTTTACGTTTAAGGTAATTTGTCATTCTATACCTTCAAGACTGAAAATTTTCTTTGTCTAACTTCTCAACATGTTGTCCTAACTCTACCATTCAAAACTTCCAAGATTGAAGTTTACCTCAAGTATGTTGTGGCGCTCTTTCTTGACTTCACAAAGCTCCCCCTTGATTTGTAGCTTGTCCTTTGCTTCACTTCAGTTCCAATGCTTTGACTCTTCAAACTCCAATGCTCAGATACCAATTGTTGGAGAATTCCTCTCCTATTTGCAGCGGAAAGTGTTGAAGACCTTCTCATGATCAAGACTTTTGCCAATAGTTGAACCTTCAAATAAAACTGGTACCAATTGAAAAGTTCAATGAACGTGAAACTTTGGTCACTCAATCTAGACACGTAGAGCTTTTAAATGAGCTATCAAACACTCAATTTGGAGTAGTTTTGGGTTGGAAACTCTTTTCTGCAAAACAGGCTACTTGTTCACTCAGTTAAGCTAAAAACAAGACTTTACTAAAAACTGAATAACTCCTAGAGCATAAAGAATTTGCTAGAACTATCTAGAGAGAGGAACTACTGGCAATAATATTTCCAAGGAATGTTTAAATGTTGAACTTGGATACATATATTGAGAGATATGAATCTCACAAGTAGACTACCAAAAAATTGGTATGCGGTTGGACATAGTCTATGAGAGTGAAGAGAACGAAATGACTCAAACCAAATGAACTAGCTACAAGGGGACTTCCAGACCTTCTTCCTCTGTCCTTGAGTGTCCTACCTTGCCTCTTTTATAGCCAAGTGACAAAAAACTCTCATTATGAGTCTGAAATCTCTTCTCCATATCTGTTCCACAACTTTGAGTAGCCACTCCTCTTCAAATTCAGCGTTTTTGGATTTGATTCTCTTTTGATTGATTCTATTTTGATCTCCACTACTTGCTAAAATAAATGCTTCTATTTGTCAGTTTTTTCTTTTTTTTCTGTTTGAAGAAAATCCTTTTTGTAAAAATATATACGACCTTACTTCTTTATTTTTAACACTCCCCCTCAAGCTCACATGTGAGCTTGCACCTTCTGACATACCCTACAAGTTGATATCATCCTTGAACCTCTTTAGCTTAGAAGCATCTAAGGACTTTGTAAACATGTGTGCAACCTGATCATTAGTTCCAATGAAATTTATATCCACACCCTTGCTCAGAACTTTTTCTGGAACATAATGATAATGCACTTCTATTTGCTTGCTTCATGCATGAAACATTGGATTATTTGTCAAGTGAATGCTTGACATGTTGTCACCAAAAATTGGAATGGTCTCCAGCTGCACATCAAGATCAATCAAGAGCTTCTTAATCCACATAGCTTCACAAGTTGCAAAGGCTAATCCTCTATATTCAGCTTCTGTAGATGATAGTGCAACAGTAGGTTGATTCTTTGAGCTCCATGTGATAGGTTTGCTACCTATCATGAACACATAACCTGAAGTGGATCTTCTATCTTCCTTCGAACCACCCCAATCAGCATCATTGAAGCCCTTTACCTGCAATTCTTCATCATATATATAAAACAAAGCATGATTGATTGTGTACCATGGTCTTAGCTCATCAAATACCACATCTTATGAGACTCGTAGCTCCTTTGTCATCGGATTGTAGCACCTGTATCCTTTTTGCTCTGATGAATATCCAATGAAAATACATTTTTCTAACTTTGCCTTCATTTTTGTCCTTAGTCCTTGAGGGATGTGAACATAACACTCACATCCCAAAACTTTGAGATGTGTAAGGTCAGTTTCTTACCAGAATAAACCTCCTCGGGAGTTAGATTATGCAATCCATCCATTGTGCACTTGTTCAGCAAATAAACAGTTGTATGTAGTGTCCGGTTTCCTTTTCTACCTGTGCTTTAAATCTCTTGAACATGGAGAACACATCTGATTTTTGTTTTATGCAAAACATCCATACTTTTCTTGAAGGATCATCGATAAAAGTGACAAAACATATATTAGCAGCCACCGATGTTTGTTGTGATGGTCCCCATACATCCATGTGTATCAAGTCGAGGACATTCCTTGCCACATAGTTGCTCTTCTTGAATGGTTGTCATGTTTTCTTTCTTAGTTGGCATGCTTCATAAAACTCATGTAGTCCAACATCATTGAATCTTGGAAGACCGCTTACCACTTCATGGTGTCTCATGTCCTTGAGCTTAGGAATGTTGATATGTCCAAACCTTTTGTGCCACAAATCAATTTCAGCAATCTTCTTGTTTCCAAATTGAATATACATTACCTTTCCATGTGGTTGTTGAATGTCCAAAGTGAACATCGTACCGTCTTTCCTTCCTTGAGCAATGACCTTGAATCCCTATTTTGGATTCCTTATAAAGCAACCTTTTTCATTAAGATAACATGATATCCTTTCTCTACCATTTGTCCATCTAAAATCAAATTCTTTGCAATAGTAGAAACATGAAGAACATCAACCAATACCTTCTTATCTCCAAGCTTGATATCTCCAACATGCTCAATTGCATGTTGAGTTTTATCGTCGATCTCCACACATCCTTTTCCACTTCGAGCTTGTAGCATCGTCAATAGATCTCCTTGGAATGTCATATGGTTGCTGCAACCTGAATCTATGAACCATTTTTTATTATCACTTCTCGAGTTGTTGTACTCATGCTTCATGGCAAGCATAGTTTGCTTCTCTCCTTCACTTGATGTACTCGCCTAGTTATTTTGGCTCCTTTGGTTGCCTCCATTCAGCCTTCCATTCTTTTGCCAACAATCATTTGCATAATGTCCTAGTTTACCACAATGATAACATGTTATACCTTTATGAGGATTGTATGAACCTCGACCTCTTCCTCTATTTCCTCCTCGACCTCTTCCATGTGTGATGTCATTTGAGTTGTCCTTGTTGTCCTCCGAGTTGTGTTGGCTGGAATTTGTGTTCCTGTAGCTCCTTCCTCTTCCTCTAGAGCCTCCTCTTGAGTTCCTTCCTCTACCTTGTCCTGCATATAACATATGACTATGGATGTCCTTAGCTTTGTTGCCTTCTCCATGTTGAGAAACCTCTTGAGCCACAAGATTTGGTATAATCTTGTCGAATGTTGGTAGAGGGTATCTATAAAGAATGTTTGTGATGACGGGCTTCGACTTTTCTTCACTCCTCACGCTATTTGGATGATGTCTTCCTCTTCTATCTTGCATCCAGCTGATGCTAGATGATCTCAAAATTCCTTGATACTCAATGTATCCTCACTAATTCTTTGGTTTGAGCTTTTTTTCATGTTGTTGAGCTTGTTCTTGAGTTGCATCCTCGGATACCTTGTTGAGGTAGCATACACCTTCTCCAATGCTTCCCAAACCTCCTTGGCTATTTCGTAGCTTTGCACATGACCAATCATAGTGTTAGAAATAACTTGTGAGATGAGGAACATTACCCTTCGATTCCTCTCTTCCCAATCAGCAAATTGTCTCCTTTGTGCCGGACTAATGTTGGGATCTTAAAGGTCCATCGGTTGTGGATCATCCCTAGTAAGTAGACCCCATAAATCTTTACGTTTAAGGAAATTTGTGATTCTATACCTTCAAGACTGAAAATTTTATTTGTCTAACTTCTCAACATGTTGTCCTAACTCTACCATTCAAAACTTCCAAGATTGAAGTTTACCTCAAGTATGTTGTGGCGCTCTTTCTTGACTTCACAAAGCTCCCCCTTGATTTGTAGCTTGTCCTTTGCTTCACTTCAGTTCCAATGCTTTGACTCTTCAAACTCCAATGCTCAGATACCAATTGTTGGAGAATTCCTCTCCTAATTGCAGTGGAAAGTGTTGAAGACCTTCTCATGATCAAGACTTTCGCCAATAGTTGAACCTTCAAATGAAAACTAGTACCAATTGAAAACTTCAATGAACGTGAAACTTTGGTCACTCAATCTAGACACGTAGAGCCTTTAAATGCGCTATCAAACACTCAATCTGGAGTAGTTTTGGGTTGGAAACTCTTTTCTGCAAAACAGGCTACTTGTTCACTCAGTTAAGCTAAAAACAGGACTTCACTAAAAATTGAATAACTCCGAGAGCATAAAGAATTCGCTAAAACTATCTAGAGAGAGGAACTACTGGCAATAATATTTCCAACGAATGTTTAAACATTGAACTTGGATACATATATTGAGAGATATGACTCTCACAAGTAGACTACCCAAAAATTGGTATGCGGTTGGACATAGTCTATGAGAGTGAAGAGAACGAAATGACTCAAATCAAATGAACTAGCTACAAGGGGACTTCCAGACCTTCTTCCTCTGTTCTTGAGTGTCCTCCCTTGCCTCTTTTATAGCCAAGTGACAAAAAACTCTCATGATGAGTCTGAAAGCTCTTCTCCATATCTGTTCCACTACTTTGAGTAGCCACTCCTCTTCTAGTTCAGCGTTTTTGGATTTGATTCTCTTTTGATTGATTATCTTTTGATCTCCACTACTTGCTGAAGTAAATGCTTCTATTTTTCATTTTTATATTTTCTTTCCATTTGAAGAAAATCCTTTTTACTTCTTTATTTTTAACATACAACTCGCCCATTGCTATTTTTTGAAAGTTCCTCTTCTTTTGATAATACACCCTCCACGTCTACTTCCAATACTGGAACCACTATTGGATTTGCCTTGAGAAATTCCTCCTCTTCTGCATCTTCAATCTTGTGTGCTAAACTAATAGTTTAATTCATCCACGGTTTCTCTCTTACCGATATATTCCTTCTTCCTTTCATTCGTATTGTGACCTTCTTTTTACCTTTTGTGATCATAACCACATTTAATTCCCAATCTTTCTTTACTTTAGCAAATCTGAACCATGGTTTCCCAAACAACATTTTATATGGATAAGTAGATTCAAACATTTTAATTACCTAAAAGTTAACCATAAATGACATCCTTGCAATTGCTATCTACTACTGCTTCAGAATACCCAAGGGTTGGACTCTCGTTTGATCTACCATCTTTACTTAAAAAGGTGTTGGAGCCAAATCTCAATTCCCCATTTCTTTAAATATATACTCAGGTAATATGTGCATTCCTGACCCACCATCTAACAAAACCTCATCAAATCTTCTTTGCTTATACTATGCCTGAATTACTGGAACTACAAATTCCACATCATTTGGATCAATACTATTAGTTGATGTTGAAGGTACCTACTTATTTCCTAGCTCTGAATGTTGCCCAACTAGCTTCTTTGAGAACTTTTCTATAAAAACGGGAACTAGCGACAATAATTGATCCAAAGATAACTGCAAAGGAGAACTAATTATTACCTCAAACTAGTCATTGTACATTTCTTGCTTGGTCTTCATTTTATCACTCTTCTTTGTTCTATGCATAGACGTTCCATCATCATCTTCTTGGGATAAAATCTAAAATTGTATTGCTAATCCTACTCGATCGTTTCTGCACTTGCTCTAGCATCTATCTTTGCTCCTACCAATCAATAGGGTCTTTATTTTTTGACCTTGTAACTGACAAATCATCCACATCCTTGACCAAAGTGCATTGCTTACAGTCACAATTCCATTGGTTTTCATGATCCTAATTTCAAGTTTCTTATGTACTTGCACTTGGATCATTACAAAATTCTTGATCTAATAAATCTATTACTATGACATTTGCCTAAGCAGCTTACTAAGTCTGTTGCTACTATTACCCTTGGTGGTTATTCTGATTATAACAAACAACCGGCATACCCCTTTCCTCTTTGTGCTTAACCCATAAAGGACACTTGGGCCCAATCCAATGATCGAGTGTAGAGCAATGTCGACATGGCATCAAACTACGTGGTCTTCCATACTGATTCCCTTGTTGATGACCTTGGTAATTTCCTTGATCGTTTGCTTGATCTCTCAATGGAGGTCTTCCTTGCTAGTACCTCTGAAAACCACCACATCCTTGAATTGGAATGGCTTCATCTACTGCAACTTCATTAATTATTCCTATTGTTGTGTCTTCAATTTTCTCCTCGATGCTTTGGGTTATACGACCGTGACTTGTGGTATGTCCTTCTTTGTCATAAATTTGCCAAAATCTTTTTTCTTTTGGAGAAATTATGGAGTATCCATGTTTCTTTAGTCTACTAATTAGAGCTTCATCTTTACTTTGCTTACCTTTGGTTTTGTGATGTCTTCTTACCACAACCTCTTCATCTTCACTCTTTGATTCTGAATCAATCATCCCTTCGTGTGACTCGGATTCTGAATTGGATCCGGCATCTGAATTGGAGTCACTATGCTTCTTCCTAGATCTACCAAATCTTTTTTCTACTCTTGCAGTTGCTAACAAGAACACATCAAAACTATTAGCTATATCCACACTTGCTACTAAATGCCTAATGCTATCCTTAATCCTTTGCAGAAATAACTTTCCAACATCTCATCGGTAGGTCTCTCATTGCCTTGTAATCTTTCCATTAAAATTCTATATTTCTAAGCATAATTTTCCACTAGCATATTCTTTTGTCTAATTCTTCTCCACTTCCTCAAAAACATCTAAGGGAGTCTTGTCTCTTCTTAATCTTTGTAAAAAGGCTAATATTAGTGCATCATAAGTAGAAAATTGAGCAATGCCATATTGACTAAACCAACTCATGGCTCTTCCTTCCAATGTGGCTGCAAACTGTTGTGATTTAACTGCATCACCATATATTGTTGGATATCCATTTGCTGTCCACTTTATTTCAAATTGAGCAATGTGACAATCTCCATATTCCTTTAAACCTCCTCTAAAACGTGCTACTTTCACTTTGGGATTTGGAGGCGGTTGTACCATGGGAAATGGCTGAGGTGTACAGATAGTTCTTTGACTCGTCGTCCCTCCAAGTGGGTCGAACTAGAGTCATCTTTTAATTCCTACAGCTGCTTCCGTTAGGAACAACGCTCCTAGTATTCCACCCACCAGCCTTGCTTCTGTTGCACCTATTCCTTCTTCCTCCTCTTGAGCTTAAAAATTAGAATCCTCTTATGCTTGGTACCAATCGTAAGGTTCAGAAGATGAATCCATGTTACCCGCTTGTGCTTGCACTCTTGTGTAGTAAACTTTACTAAATCTTCCTCTTCTTCCCATCGTGCATCTCTTGCTTCTTTAGCAAACGGAGTAAGATCACCAAATGTGTTGGGGTTCAACAACACATACCCACTAACTCAAGTCAAATTCACTCACAAGAACAAATCCTAGCACTCATCTTCTTCACACATAGAAAGATTAATTGTGTATAGAATTTCAGACTCACCACTATCTGATTTTAATGATGCAAAAACAAAATAACTTCTCTAGAACAAAAATCATTTACATATGTGCACATAACAAATATGATGAAAGTACTTCAGTAACGTCTTTATTTACAAAGATTTCAACAATGAAAATAAGAAATACTACTTTTGCCAATGTAACTCGTCAGTCTTGATCACAATCAATAGCTTGCACCAAAAGATAGGTATAGAGACTCTCCTGTTCTCCCCGTTCGTCTCTCTCCTTAAAGATTTTTTTTTTCCCATTATATACTCGTGCAAACAAAAATACAACTACCATAATCACATGGCATCCACACCTAAATGATTTTTAACTACTTCTTTTAAAGTTCTAATGAAGCAAAATATAAATTTAGCAGAATTCCAAACCAACAACATCCGATTTAGCAAAATTGTGATTGACTAATTATCTTCAAATTTCTCACCCCTCAACATAGAGAAAGAGGAATTCTGATATTATAGATGAGAATAGCTTAAGCCTACAAGAGACACTTTAATTAAATTTTTCAACCTACACAATACTGTTAGAGATGACCTAGGTTCAAATCCCCCTCCATAAGCCCCTTTTGAGGCCTACAAGTTTCAAAATTCCGGAGAGAGTAAAATGAATGCATGTTCTTATAATGAACTAAATGTGGAGCCCTAAATGAGGTACTGAAAACATGATTCACAAAAATTTCACACAAACACTTTTATTCTCTTATCCTTGCTTTACCTTTCTCTCATATATGATTTTTCTTAATCATTTCATCTTCACCTTCAAATATCAACTAGAAAACATTATGTGAATAAGGCCTAGAGAGAGAATATGAAAGTTGTCATCCCAAAATTTTCTACTACATGCATAAAATGACCTATTTATTCATTCTAAGCATTATCCCCACAATGAAATTCAAAAAGTTCAAAATGAATTATTACACTAGAAAAGAGGCCTATTACACACACACACACACACACACACACACATATATATATATATATATATATATATATATATATATATATATATATATATATATATATATATATATATATATATATATATATATATATATACATACATACATACATACATACATACATACATACATACATACATACATACACACACACACATATATATATATATATATATATATATATATATATATATATATATATATATATATATATATATATATATATATATATATATATATATATATATATATATATATATATAGTGAGTCATAACAAACAAGAACTATGTCATAAAAAGACGAATCCCTCGTGAAAAATCAAGCAAATAACATCTTACAATTGAAAACCCTTTACATTGGTATAAATACATTTCAAAAATCAGGTGAAAACATGCGATTTTTTGACATTTTTTGTCGCTTTTTGAAAATTTAGGAAGTCATAATCTACCCAAAATTTGGATCTCTTTAACAGATATCTCCAAAATCTATATGAGAAATATAAAAGTGATAAAAACTCTTATACAGAAAATAAAGATTAAACATGTGTTGGATAGATGATCTTCGAAAGTGATTCAATTATGCAAAGTTCTTTCAAGCATTTTTATAAGCACCAAAAATATCATAGATTTTCAAATTAATTCACAAATTTCTTGATCTATGTCTACAACCCCCATCATCGGATGCCTCTCATTCTGTTTGAGACTATTGCCAACTCTCTTGTTCTTCTTCTTCTTCTTCTTTTATATCAACAAGAGCTCTATCCTCATCCAAGTACATACCAAATTCTGCATGATCATGCATATATCTTCTTGTTTGTGTATGATTAGATGTAAATCTTTCGTATAGAGGGCCAAACACTATATCATGAGATTGTATTTCATTTTTTGTTTTTGGCATTATTGCCACTACTTTTTGAAATTGGAAATTCCAAGAGGAGGTACTAGATTATTCGATGGCCTTTTCTAGCATTGAATATAATTTAGCTATCTTCTCATGAATTTGATGCTTCAAAATGGTGGTTTTTCATGGTACTAATTCAACAGAGAATATTTTTTCTCATTTTCTTCAACATTTTGTGCATTTCCTCTTAAATAAAAAAGAGAACATGTCTTTGTTCTTGTTTGTTATGACTCTTTGTTATATATACACATCAACACATGTAAGTATCTACCAATTTGTTCTTTAGGCTGAGAAACCCTTTACAAACTTGTGGTGGCTGCTCCCACCACAACTAAAGACCTTCAAGATACCTATATATTTACTAGTATGGTTGCACAACCCAAAAATATGAATACGTTTTATTGAAGAAGTATAAAGAATACTATTCTTGATATTCTTGAACATTTTTAAAGAGAACTATGCATGAAAGTACTCCAAAAATGGGTCCACGAATCATCTCAAAAATGCTTTGAAGAAGGCTTTGAGAGCAAAGAATGAAGCTTTGAAGGCCCAAAACATGTTCAAGATAATTTGAACTTTAGTCATTCCCCTTTCTCTAGTACCACAAGAGTATGACTTAGTGGTGCAAGATTGATAATTAAGAAAGATATGGGGAGAAGGATACCAAGATGGGTGACCTCCCGAGAAGTATAGGGAACCTCCATCTTCCTTGATTCTTGAGGTCTTCCCTCATGCATAGTGAACTATGCTAATGTCGATTTTGGTGATGTGCATGAAAAGGTATGTCATGGCCTATGCCTTGGTTGCCACCTTCGTTGTAAGCCTCTGACAAAATCTCAGGTGGGCAGGCAACTGCATGCTTTGCTCACATAAAAGCAACGAAGCCATTTGCAATGAAGCCTTTTGCATCAAAATCCTCTAATACCAAGGAAACGTTATGATGATGATGCACCACGTGCTCTCTCCTTGTCTAGAGCTCCATGATGATAGCATGGGAGTAGAAAATTGAGCTCTATGTATTGCACACAGTACCCTGCATAGCGCATATGGACCACACAAAAAACACACTCTACATAGAGAGAATGAACAAAGATAAATGCAGTCTAAATAATAGTCTCTAGCTGACCAAGCCACCATAGGTTTTATTAAGGAAGATATAAAAAGTTTTCTACAATCATTTGGTCTTTCAAATGAACACTTATGGTAACAATTATGTGTCTATTTACATAAGTAACTAAATATATATGCCTATATGTATGTACTCTCTCTTTTTGTCATTCATTGACACTCACTCCTACTCCTCTCTTATTATCACTCAATCTAGTTCTTATTATCACCCACTTTCACTTTCACTCGCACTTTCAGTCTGACGCCTCATTACCACTCTGCATTGTCTAAGTTGAACTTCCTAAATTAGCTACACACTTTGATATGGGTCTTCCTCAAGCTATCATAATTAAGAAAATTGATGCTCCAAAGAGCCACTCATTAATAGCTTCTCAGGAGATTTTAGTGATAGAGTGGAAACAAAAAGTTATAGGGTATCAATGTCTTTGTGTTCATAAGAAAATTTGAATGGGTTAGAAAGGACTACAACCTTCAAACTCATTTCTTACGGCCCTAAAACCAATAGAAAAATAGTATTCCCGCTTTTTTGGATATTTGAGTAGCATCATTTGTAGCATCTTTAAAAGTATCTTGTTCTTGATCTCCTCAATACCATTTGATTAAGAATAACAGGGGAACTAAATTTGTACTCAACGCGTTAAAACTCCATAATATGTGTAAGCAATTGTTTTAGAGAATGGGTACCATGCTTAGAGACCAATTCTAGAAGAAGTTGGTAGCAGGAAACTAAGCCAGTCAACAGGACCTTGACTACCCTCCCTAGTATAGCATGCTTAAGTGAACACATGTTCACCTATGTCATTGAATAGTCTTGAAAGGTCCAAATAAAATTCCAAGAAAAAGTATATGGGGGCCAAATCGTATCCAAGCTCCCACTTCTACAATGGTTCTTGAGGAAAACATAGCTAGAGTGGTAACTGATGGATGTTGTGAGCTTCAATTTTCTTTTTTGCTAATAGGGATCATATATTTTGTCAACTATACACTAGTCAATTTACTCCTTGATACACTTATCGGTGTAAGCACATATATTCTCACATAATCTTTTTGGTTGGTTATTACTATTATCAATCTGTTTCTCTAAGGAGACTCTCTTAATTTTTACTAGAACTTGACACTTGGTCATCCTTGTTGAGCTTTAATGGTGTTTGGACTCTTCTAGGTCCATTATCATTCTAGTCAATTCTCGATCATGATGGCATCAAAGATCTCAAGCACATCTGGTGGATCAGGATCTTGTGCTACTGTTTTGAGAAGGATCTATAACTTGTAGGTCAAAGATGATTCTGAGATCTGAAAATTTGATGGCACATACTTTGCTCTATGGAAGATTCAGATTAAAGATGTAGTGATTCAAAGGAGGCAATGGAAGCTAGTAAATGGAATCTCAAAGAATTCTAATGACATGGATGAAGATGATTGGGATGAGTTGGATGAAATGGATAGCTCTACCATTGGATTGCACCTAGCATATAATGTTTACTTGATAGTATTGGACTATGAAAGTGTAGAGAAGCTTTCGAAGAAGTTACACAATACATATGAAAAAGAAATGGCATCAAATAAAGTGTATCTGATGCGAAAGCTATATGACTTTGCATGAAGGACAAAAATAGTGCTACTACTCATCTGAATGCATTTGATGCTATATTGTATTTGTTATAGGCTCAAAAAATGGACATGGATAATGAAACAAAAGTAGTCTTGTTGTTATGCACCTTGCCCTCATCATGGGATACATTTTGCAAAGATATTAGCAATAGTGCACTTGGTGGTAAATTCTTCTATGATGATATATGTGGAGCACTCTTGAGTGAGAAGATTCATAGACAATCTATGGTTGCTACTCATAGTGGTGATGCATATAATGTTCGTGATTATTACCAAGCAAAGAATCAACAATGTTGCAAGAGCAAGAAGAAGGAAAAGAATAGTCAAAGAAATAAGAGTAGGAGTTAATTAAGGAAGAGGGATATCTAATGCCATTATTGTCATAAGAAAGGAGACATGAATAAAGAAAGCTATGCACTAAAGAATGCTAAAGGTGTAGGCCAAAATGTTGTTGGGCATGTTGAACAAGTACCTGAACCATCTACTTCAATTGGGAAGACTAAAGAAAACAATGCTATTTTTATGATGTTGATGTGTTGACACTTGACAGTACTATGCCTACTAAGGCTCTTACGGCTGATTCTCTTTCCCACACATGGCTGCTAGATTTTGGTGCTTCTTTCCATGTGGCACCACATAGAGAATGGTTTTCTACTTATGTAGAAAAGTCTCTTGGCGGTCTAAATCTTGGTGACTCTTACGAGTGTGATTGAATTGGAGATGTGGTTGTGTAGTTCATTGATGGTTGAAAATTTACTATGCATAATGTATGCCATGTACCATAGTTATCACATACTCTGATGTCACTTGGTCAACTGGATGACCTTCATTACAAGGTGGTCTTCTTTGCTCAGTCCTTTGGCATATCAAAGGGCAATATTGTTATTGAAAAAAAAAAAGCAAAGTTGGCTCACTATATCCTTTATTTGTATCATAGAAACAACACTTGTTAGCTACTGTTGAACAACCTATGTCTTGTATTGGCATGGCCATTGGGGCCATATATCGCATATGCAAATTGAAATTATTTCTCATTCTGGATACTTACGTGTGTTATCTTTCTTTGATTTTCATTTTGTAATCATTATCAATATGGAAAGGAAACTAGGAATGTGCACAAGACACACATTGACTATTCAATTCATCATTTAGATCTGCTTCATACAAATGTGTGTGGTCGTGTCATTAAAGAGGTTGAAGTGAGAAGAGTGTTGTTTGAGTATGCTGTTCCTCTCGTTAGCATGTATAAAAATGCTGCACATAGGGATGTTCAAGAGAATGCCTTATCAAATCAATCCATAAATGTTCCTGTTCAACAACCATTGAGATGCTCTGCACGTGTCTCCCATCCAGATGATAGATACACCCCAAGTTTTGATTTTGCTATGCTACTAGATGCTAGTGAATCTTCTCGCTACAAAGAGGCTATGGAGATAATGGATCATGTCATGGGAGTGTGCCATGAAGAGTGAGTTGGATTCTATTCACAAGAATGGTACTTGGGATTTAGCACCTTTTCCAAAGGGTAGGAAAGCTTTACCATGTAAATGGCTATATAAGCTGAAACTCAAACTAGATAGTGCTTCTCCAAAGTATAAAGAAGCACTTGTTGCAAAGGGTTTTAAGCAACAACATGGTGTTGATTTCAAGGAGATCTTATATCCAATGGTCAAGATGAAAACGCTACGAATGCTTCTTGAATTAATTGCAATGGAGGACTTAGAGCTTGTCCAAATGGATGTGAAAACTGCTTTCTTGCATGTAGATTGTACAGATTAGATCTATATGGAACAACCAGAGGGTCATGTAGTTCCTAGAAACAAAAGTTTAGTTCGTAAGCTGAAGAAGAGCCTATGTGGACTTAAACAGTCCCATAGACAATGTTACCAAAATTTTGATGCATTTATGAAGTCTCAAGGCTTTTCTCAAAGCAATCGGGATCATTGTCTTGACACAAAGAGGTGCCCAAATCGTAGCTTAATATGCCTGATACTTTATGTTGATGATATCTTGATTGTTGGCAAGTCCTCTTATGACTTGTTAATTCTCAAAGAAAACTTGAGTCAGACATTTGATATGAAGGGTTTGTGGCATTAAGACCTATTCAACAAATTTGGTAATTATTCATGTCCCATTTAGATTACTTACTATGTTAACTTCTTAAGTTTGAGCCTAAACTTGATACCTCATTTATAATACAATTATCCTTAGTATTAAAGTGTTAATTTAATATTCCCCAATCAAGAGGTAATAACATGTTCTAGTGTATGAATGAGTGAAAAAGTAAAACATTGGGACAAAAGGGACTATCTCAAAATCTTGTGTAATTCCCATTTTTCCTGAATAGGAGTTGATTCCAAAAGTATTTTTGGCATGCACACTGCTCGTGATAGGAGTAAAAGATGCATATAACTGTCTCAAAGTGAGTACATATCCAAAGTAGTTCACAAGCTCAATATGTAGTGTGGAAATGTATTGAGTACACCTTTACCCACATTTTTGAACTTGAGCAAGGATGATTGCCCCAAAATTAGATGAGGAAAAGGAATTGATGACCAAAATTCATCTCTAGTCCACAGTCCGTAGTCTCATGTATGCTATGGTAGCTACAAGACCGGACATTGCATATGTAGTGGTATTTGTAAGCAGATATACATCTAATCCTGGCAAGAAACATTGGGAAGGATTCAAGATGATTTTGAGGTAATTGAGTGGCCCCAAGGACAATAGTTTATGCTTAGATAGAGGGAAAACATCCATTATTGGTCACACAAATTCTCACTTTACTAGTTGTGTAGACAATCATAAGTCTACATCATGGTACATTTTTCATTTTGCTAGAGGTGTTATCTTTTGGAGATCTCATCTTAAAGAATGTACAGCTATTTCCACCATAGAAGAAGAGTATGTCCCATCAACTAGGGCATGTAAGGAAGAATTATGGCTTCCTCGTCTTTCTTATGATATGGGCCTACCTCAGCATGTACCTTGTTTGCTTAGTGATCGTCAGAGTACCATTGCATTGGCTAAGAATCCGGTCTATCATGCAAAAACCAAGCACATTGAGGTGTGGTATCACTTCATTAGAGACTCCTTAGCAACTCAATGCATTATTCTTGAGAAGGCTCATACTTGCAATAATGCTACACATTCTTTGACTAAAGCTCTACCATAGGATAGCTTTTGACACTATTTTCAATTGATGGGGGTTACTTGATTCATGATCTTACACAAATACATTACTTCATAACATGACCATCACATGGGAGATATAGTTCGTGTATTTACACTCACCTATTCTTTATCATTGTTTATTTTTTCTCCCAAAGTCACTTTGACCATATTGTCCTTTAGTGAGAGACTATTACCATTAGTGTCCATGTCGGACACTTCTGTATATGTTCTTTAAATAAAACATATAGTGGCCTCGTTAGCCATAGACAAGATGTTCGACTATTTGTAGCACCTAAGAAGTATGTGTTTGTGCCCCGTGTGTACTGTGTTTTTTTCTCTGTATTTTGTAGCCTTTGTGTGGAGCACCTTGTGTAGTGAGTGGAGCTTGGTTCTCTACCTCAAGGATAAAATTGTGGAGCCCTACTTAAGGAGATTGCACTATCATGCATCACCATGAAAATACTTCAATGCTATCCATTCTTATACTTCAGTATTGGATTGAATCTCTCAACATAATAATCAAGTAAAACATCCTCTAGGAGATGTTGATAGTACTTTGGAATTGGCTTGAGGGTATTTCCCTACAATGAACCAAAGTAAAAAAATTTAATGATAAGGTTTCTAGACCATATAACTCAAGCATATATACAATATACCAATTGTTTCACATTTTTTGAACCTTCTCTAGAAAGAATCATGCAAAGATAGATGGGTAGAAACCCTTAGAAAAGTGTGATTTTGTCAAGATCATTGATAGTATCATGTTTCAAACTATCATGCCAATGCATCTTTTCACAAATTTCCTTTTAGGTTGTTTTCTTTCTTTTGATGCAATGGACTCCTCTAGTGTGGTACATTTGAAATGTAGGTACTTAATACCATATATGTAGTTCTACCATATATTGTTTGCACCTCGGAATAGGATTCTATTTTTATTTCTAGATATCAATTTTAGTTATTTTCAACCTCTTGGGGTCTCTTGACTTCCTCAACTCTATCTTGGGAAATTCAAGACTCCCATTGTTTGCATGTCACAAGCATCAATACAAATTCTTGCACCTTATCTGAGTCGATAATTCAACCTATGCTCCCATTTATATCTTTTAGAACATTCCCTTAGTCTAAGGTTAAGGTTAAATCAGCTGTTTAAACCAAAAAACTCTGCTTTATCATGAGTTTATGCATTTTGATCCACTACAAGTCCCTTAATAGGAGAAAGTACCAATTCTTTCAATGATCCAATAGTAGGTGTAGTGAAATCCTCAAGAACATACTCCTATAAGAGTTTCTTAAGTTAATCACAGAAATATTCTTAGTTATAAGAAGTAATAATCCTAAGTTTGATTCAAGATGTAACCCATGCTCTCGCAAAGCTAGATAATCTTAGAATCACTTGCACACCACAAAAATCCATTCTAAGGTTAAAGACATGAAAAAAGTTTGATTCATGTTCTTTGACAATTGCATATCAAGCATGTACAAAATAGTCTCTATCTCTAGTGATGTTTTGGGTCATAAACATAAGTTCTAAGTGAAAAATTTATTGTACATATATACCAAACTCAAGTCACGTTCCTCTTTCTTTAGTATCTTCTTTAGTTGAATTTTCATCACCCTTCTTGATTAAAATCAAGAACTCTTAAAGATAAAATTTGAATCCTAATTCTCCTTCTCATTTGATGTTGTGTTCATTGGATGTCAAAAATGTATGGAACTAGGGGTGAATACTTTCCAATGCTTCTATCTCGGATAACATACACACATACATACATACATATATATATATATATATATATATATATATATATATATATATATATATATATATATATATATATATATATATATATATATATATATATATATATATACATACATACTCTCACAACGTTTACTACAAATGCAATGTGTGGTCTCTTCGCTACCATAGCATACATGAAACCACCGAATACAAAACTATCAATGATTTTTTTTATGGATTCCTTCTTCTCATTTTATTTGGGGAAATCATCCTTGCTCGATTTCACACGTGTAGGAAAAGATGTACTAAATGCTTTTCCATCCTACATATTGAGCCTATAAAGTACTTTGCAAGTAATTAGCGAAGATCCTAATGATGAATATATCATCAACATAAATTATTAAGCATATCTCTTAGTATAGAGAAAATGATCCTCATTACTTCGAAAATAGCCATGTGACATCATAAAAGTGTCACAATGTTTCTACCATTGTCTAGGGGATTATTTAAGTCCATTTAAACTCTTCTTTACCTTAAAAACTAGCGTCTCTTCTCTAGGAACTACATAATACTTTGGATGTTCCATATAGATCTCATATATAAGATCTCTATGCAAGAAATTAGTTTGCATATCCATCTGGATTAGTCTTAAGTCGTCCATTACAAAGATACAAGCAACGTGTGTACTATAGTCATCTTCATTCGTACACAAAATATTTCATCAAAATTGACTCCATGTGGTTGCTTAAAGCCCTTTGCAAACCAATTGTGCTTTATAGTTTGGAGAAGCACTATGAAATGTGAATTTTAATTTATATACCATTTACATGGTGAGTTTATATAGCCCTTTGGTAAAGGTACCAAGACCCTAGTACCATTCTTGTGAATAGAGTCTAATTCACTCTTCATGACATGTTCCCACTTGGCATGGTCCTTTGTTTTCATAGTCTCATTGTAGCAAAAAGGCCCATGATAATCTAGAATTATTAAAAAGATCTACATTTTGGAGTATATCTACTAGGTGGGTGCAAGACATGTGTAGAATGTCTCAATGATTGCTTAACAGGAATATTTTTACAATGATCTCATTGGATATTGTTTTTAACATCTCTATCTTAAGAATTCTTATGCATACCAACTAGAGGACTAGTATCTCTAATCATCATGCTTCTCACTTCAACATGATTTTTTAATGCATCCTAAGTCATTTAAAATGGCTTCATTGCCTATTATTGTCCATCTTTACAAATCCCATACGTGATATCCAAATGGATTGTCTCAACCATATCCAATAAAAAAGCATACATTTGACTTATATTCTAGCTCTCTCTTAGATTCTTGGTTATATGAACATATGATTCACATCGTAAAACGCAAATATGACCATAATATGGTGACTTCCCTTCCCATATCTCTTCTGATACTTTCAGACATTTAGGACTACTAGCTAAAAGGTTAATGACATGAACTCTAGTCAGCATTGATTCTTTCCAAAAGCCCTATGGAAGGTTTTCATGATGAAACATAGAAACTAAGGTAGAAGTAGCTCTCAACTCTCTAGATCTTCCTATAGAATAACAAAAAAGGCTTAATTCATGTGCGATATACTCACCTTTGGCATCATCTACAAGAGCAATATGATAAAAAGAACCACATAATGGACTTGTGGGCATAAGGCCACACACATCTTTATAAATGAGATCGGAATGCTAAGTTGAAGATTGGATTTGCATTTTATGCACAATCCTACTTTGATTTTCAATTTGAAATGCACACAAAATGAAAAAAAAAGCACAAGTAACAAGAATGAGAATGATTTTCCATTCAATTATGCCAGATGTTGCCCAAAGCACCATGCAATACACAAGCCATAGGTTGTTCAAGAAAAGCTAACAAATGCTCTTTCTATGAGACAAGTAAAGGAAAAGTGAGCCATCTTTGATTTCTTTTGCAATTATCCTATTGCTCTTTGATATGGGAAAGGACTTAGCATGGAGATCCACTTTGTAACCAAATTCTTTTGGTGCAGAGAAATCAACAATTGAATTTTTGATGAAGGATTGGAAGTCAAGGATTGAAGAAAAGATCAAGTTATGAAGCATGGAGAAAGTATATAAATTCAGAGGATGAAGATGTGTATACATATGTACATTAATTTAGAGTCAGTTCATCTTATACTTTTGTATGGTCATGAGCTTGTAAAGATTTGCCTATATATACAAAGAAAATGTTGGGGCAAATAGGAGAGATTGTGTAAGAACACGTTTTAGGAGAGATATGATCATCTAAATCCATGCACATGTAGAATACACGTTCTCCTCTTTGTTTGATGAACAGAGATGGATGTGCCAAACACACTTGCTAAAATAATTCACTAATCTTTGGTTCCTACTCATTGGAGTTTGCCTTAGGCCATAAGTGCCTTCTTCAACCTAACACCTTGGATTGAGAAAGGAATTCCTCATGTCCATTTGGAAGAGCTTCCATCATGTGCTTGCAAAAGTTACAATGAGTTTGCTAATGACGCTCATCTTTGTTAGAAGTCTTAATGTCTCTTTAAAGTCCACTCCATACATATGTGCAGAACCCTTAGCCACCAATCTATCTTTGAACCTGGAAATAGATCCATCTAAATTACTCTAACCTTTACACACCCAATTGTTACCTATTAACTTCATGCATTGCTTCTTGGTAACTAAAGTTCATGTTGATTCTTGTGAAGTGCAACAATCTCTTCTTGCATTGCCTCTCTCCGTTTGTTGTTACTGCTTGCATCTTCACAATAGTTTGCCTCATGAACTCCTACTAAATGTTTTATGTATGCAGAATGAGTTTCTATATAAGAATCATAGGTAAACATTATAGTTCGATATCTAACCCTAGAATTATTCCTTTCTTCACCTTTTGAAGGAATAAACTTTATTTGCCTCGGGTACTTGACCTCTTCAATTGATGTGGAATTGATCTAAAAAAGTTAAAAGTTCTTGTTACCTCCCATGGATTCCTCTTTCATTAGCCCACACACATCTATATGTCTCAACTCCAATGGGTCTTTGCTTATGTAGCCTCTATGGAGGCCTCGCTTGATTGTTTTTACTGATAAGATTCACATAAATGCTTCATATTTCATGCTTGCAAGTTGGTACGCCCTTAAACTAACATGTTTAATTGAATTTTCTTCATCCTTTTATGTTGATATAGCCTATCCTTTTCTGTGACGAATCCAACTCTGAAACATGCTTGTTGCTATATGTGAAGTAGACATGTTGAGTGCAATGAGAGTTTTCCTCTAAAGTGAAGATCTCCCTTGCTTTCCTACTATTCCTATGCCCTTATACCCTTGCTTTGAATTTTAAACAAAGCATCTACCCTTGCTTAACCTTACTTGATACTCGCTTTTAGACATTTTCCCTATGGAAACTAAGTTCTTTGTGATGTTGGGTACATACAAGACATCCTTGAGACATCTTCCTTCCTCTTTGTAATCCAAATCTACATTTCCAAAATGGGAGATCTCATGGCCTTTATCATCACTTGCTTCTACATTTCCTTTACCTTTGGGAGCATGTAGATAAGTAAAAAAATAAGCATTGCATCTCAAATGAATCCTACATGCACCAGCGATATACCAAGTGCTATCTACTCATTCATATGTTCATCAAACTATTATCATTTTTGGATATTTTAAAAGAATAATTACCTTGGCTTTGTACGAAGGACCTTGTTTATAGTTCCTTTGGTCTCCTTCTTGGTAGAGATCTCTAGCATAGTAGCAAAGCTTGCTACATATGTAACATTCTTCTTTATCTTGAGTTCTACTTTGTTGATACCTTCCTATTTTTCCACTAACTTCTTGAGATGAGATGCTTTGGTCTTGTTTTTGAGTCCTTAAGCGGCCTTTGCTTCCTCCAAACCTTTTTTTCTCCCTTCTTTTTCCTGTTCTTCCTTTGCAACTTTGATTACTACATAGAAGACTTTTACATCTTTGCTTCTAGGTGAACTTGCATCTATATTGATCTCTTCTAGAACCATGAGAGCAACTAGTTTATCAAAATCATGGTGATTAGTCTGTACATATGCTACAACACTAAAGGGTTTCCAATTCTCTCAATCCCTCAAACCATTGAGGATATACGCACACGATCATCATGATCTATGTGGCTTCCCATGGATCTCAATGCATGTCACAATTCCTTAAAAGTAAGTATGCGGTCATTTATGTTATAACCATAGTTCGTTCCTAAGGTTGTTGATGTCATTCTTGAGATGGATATTCCTTTCTTTTTGGTTTTTTAGATAAAGTGTCTCAAGTGTCTCCCATAACTTCATGCTTGAATCAAAATCCTAGGTGTGGCCTATCATCTTATTTCTTATGTATTGGGAAAGGATAAAAATAAATATCTCATCTCTTTCATTTCATTCTTTAAAGTCTCCTAGCTAGTCATTGGTTGGGTTTAATCCATCCTAGGTCTTTGTTCACATCCACTAATGAATTCCCATAGGCCCTTGGCCATAGGGTAGTTAGAGTCCCTAAATCTCCATGGTCGGTATTCCCATCATATAACTTTTAAATTTGACTATTGAAGTCTCCCATATTTGATCTTTCGTACTTGATCTAAATCGTGGCTAATGCTCCAATGTGTGTACTATGTAGATGAGGCTCTAAATTTATCTTATTCCAAATCTTTTCTTACATGGAAACTATGTGTATTGGTTGTGTCCAACATGGAAAAAGCCTATGTGTGGGGGGGGGGGGAAGGGAGGTTTATCTCAGCATTATGCAATGATGAAGCATGAATAACCTCCATAGGTACAGTCATTTGCACCTATCCACATGAAAATTGCTCTTACGAGTAGCATATGCAAAGACGTCGTGATATTTTGTTTAATTGCAGTACGCATAGATAGATTTGTAATAAAAGAATAATTTCAGTTCAAATTGATGGCTACACTTTGATTAAAACGTCTAGAAGATGAGCTACTTGATTCCACACATTAGCTGGTCAACTATATATTACACTCGAACAAGCTTTTCATAAAGAGTAAAAGATAATGAATCTTAAAGTTAACTCAAATTTAGAAAATATTTTCTATAAAAAAAAACACGATTATAGAAAATGAAGAAATAGAAATTTAGAAACATTGCTTGCAATTCAAAGCAAATTGGTTCCAAGAGATCTAGCACACAGAGAGACACATCAATGTTCACACTTCACCTTTTAGAAGGTTTCTTTCAAATTACTATAGGAATGGTTAGAGACTTGGTATGCTTCACAATGACTCTAAGAGCTATTTAATAACAAAGTTATTGCATCCAATGGAGGAGTAATGAGGAAGAGTGAACGATAACATCTCAGGTGTAGGGAGTTGCAACACTACCTTCACACACACACACGCACACACATAGATATCAACTCTACTCAAAGTGCAAAATGAAGCATGCAAGCGGCTAAGTTACACAAGAGACTTGCATGATAACACTCTAGTACTTATTGAAAATTCTAAATGAACTAGAAGGACACCGACAAAAAAATTTCATGATACAAGTACTATATAGAAGAGAAGTTGATCCCTCAAATCGAGGAGCCAATTTCCCAAAAAACCAACCTCCTAAGTTGAATGATTCAGTTGAGAGGCATTGGGGAGTGTTGGATTGATCTTTCTTTATATATTGCTTTGCTTTTATTATTCCACACATTAGTCCATTTGAGTGATTGATTTCCCATGATTTTATGCAAAGCTTAACTTGAACATACCTTGATCCACTATATGTGCCTGAGATCATTGATGCCATGATCATAAAGAGTTGACTACAAGGATATGGATCTAGAAGATTCAAAACACCATCGAGGCTCAATAAGGATGACCAATTGTCAAGTTCTCAAAGAATTTTGGTAGATTCTGTTAAGGAAAATGTTCCAATGAACAACAACGATGACCTAGAGAGATTATGTGAGAATGGATGTGCTCACACGAATCAGAATATTAAGGAGTAAATTCCACCACTATAGTTGAACATCTCATATCTCGAAACTTTTTTTATGGCCTCCTTTACAAAATGGGCATATACGAAATGTAGAAAATGCATAAGAAAAGTGAGTAATGATATGTAAACATGCATAATGAGTCACTCAATCCACAACATATGATCGGTTAACTGAAACAAGCCAATAGGGCTTATTGAGCACCTAGAACAATGAGCATACATGTCATATGGAAAGGTTGGGTAAGTATTCCACCTACATCAACAAAGAGACTTCAACATTTGGGTGTCTTTGTGTCAAAAAAACTCATCATATATTTCTTTTAAATCAATATCAAAGGCTTTATGCAAAAATGTAATCTCTATATCAATGACCACATGGGTGTGCATAAGAGTCATCCACAAAAGCGTACATATTGTATGTGTTCAAAATATGTAGGAATAAGCCCCAAAAAGAAGAAAAAAAATAGAATAACGCAATTGAGGATAGAAATTGAAGCTTTAAGGTAAAAAAAAGAGGAAGAAGAGGCCCAAGCAGAGGAGTTAGCACAACTATGGGAAGAACTAAAAGAATTTCATGGAGGGGGCATCAAAAATCGATTTTGGTGCACCATCTGTAGCAAACATGGTCATGTGTTAAGTGATTGCCCTCTTCTAGGCATTACTTGTGACTTATGTAGGAAAGCTAGACATGAAGCTCATGAATGTCACTCAAGAGGGATTCCAACACAAACATATTGGGCGCAAGGAAAAGCCCAACCACCAACTAATGTGATGAAAGATGCACCTAGTCAAGGTAACACTTATAACCCTCGACCTAGGGATAGCTTTGGAAATGGACCTAGAATGCCAATCATTTGTTTCAATGTGGAGAATATGGGCATTTCCAAAGCAAGTGCATTCTGCCAAAAAATGCCCCTCCTTGCAAAAATTGCCTAAAGGCTTGCAAAGAGCCAAGCATCTACATTTGGGCATCACATGTAAATGAGCTCTGTGAACAAAGAAAAAGTTGCAAAACAAGTTAATGTGCCATCACCATCTACTAGAGTAGTGCAGTTAGAAGAAAAATATACTTTTGTAATGGAGGCAAGAAGCAAGGGGAAGGATCAAATGGACATAGACCAAGAGTCAAATACGAGTGGACTAAACAAGAACCAAGGGATACAAGAGAACAAAGCCACTACAAGTCAAGATACAAGACAAAAAAAAAGAGCTCACACATTTTAGTGATATCATTAGGCATGCATTCAGTAAGGCTCATGAGGAGTTTGAATAGTCAAATAGAGCCCATACCCTTAAGGAATCTGCGGCTTGAAGACTTCTCTAATCAAGTCAAAAGGAGGTGAGTATTTTTTATTTGATAAATATGGATGTGAAATTCATATCTGGAGTCTTGTACATCATTGATGAGCCCTCAACAACCACTTTACTGGCAAAGTGTGCTTCTATAAGTAAGGATAAAATTGTAGGGGAATGCACCCTCATAGATTATAAGACCCCATGTCTAATAGTCACTATCACAGAACATGAGTTACAAGGAGTTATTATGGATGGCAGTTCTAACATTAGCTAAATGCCTAAACCTACCATGAAAAAGCTTGGAGTCTAACCTTCAAGACCTAATGAATTCACTATAACACTGATAGATCAAAGCATAGAAAGACCTAGAGGAGTGGTCCCTAGAGTCCTAGTTGAGATACAAGGTAACATCTTCACTTTAGGCTTTTTGTCTTAAGATTGCCACATGTAGATGGAAGTTTTCCCCTATTGGTTGGGAGACCATGCTTAAGACATGCTATTGTGTTGCAGGATTGCGTTAAGGACACCATGTGGCTATAGCAAGAGGCAAAAGAGTTGCAACAGATACTTTTAGAAGAAGGACCAGACAACCAAAGACATATCAACATGATGTTGACCATTGGTATTTGTGTGGAAAAAGATATGTTGGACAACCTAGAGTTGGGTTTATATGAAGAAGAGAACATATTGTCTTGACTACAAGGAAAAGAATCATCTTCTTGCTGTGGAATTTTTTTGGAAACACAAGACTTTATTGGTTGAAGAAGCTAGAAAAGTAAGATGTAAATGTTACAAAATTAAATGAAAGAATAGCTAAAATAGAGATAAAAAAGATGGTGCATGTTGGAAATACTATTCCAATGGAGGATCTAGGGTGGTCCTTTCCCATGGTCACTGTGCAAGACAACTAAAATTGAGTGGAATAATATAAGAGACTATGGAGGGTAAAGATCTTCCATCATTCATCATCTCCATGCTCAATGACATCATCAGCAAAAGTAAAGCAATCTTGATCACATAGCACTTGCAATATCAATCTAGGTAATACATAGTCTTCTCGTCCCATTTTTTTGCTTATGTTTTATTATTTTTCATCAATTTTCATGCTTCTCCTTTAAGTTTTTTATGCAATTTAGAATCCATTTCATACCACTTTTCATGAGCACGTTGTTGGAATCTTTTTAGGAATTTTTTAAGAATGTTTATTTATTTTTTTAGATTTTTCAGAATTCCTTATTTTTTCAATGTGATTTTTTTGATAAAATAGAAGAAAAAAACAATGCTCCCCCTCCCCCCCCCCCAATGGTGTGGTTTTCCTTTCTTTTTCTAAATTTTTATTGGACATATGCTTGTGGCTCTAGATTGCACCTCGACTGGTAATTTTTTTCAATGTTGAGTTCCATTTCATGTTTCTTGTTACTCTGAGGCTCAATTTTTCCATCACTTTCATCTTAATCCCAAATTTTTGTTTGCTTTTGGCTCAAGCCCAATATTTTGTCCAAATTTATCATGTGCTTTTTATCCTGCATGTGGTCCACATTGTCCCTTCCATCCTTATTTTCCACATGTTCCAAATTTATCCATATGAACCATCTATAGCTTCCATGTTTTGGAAATGTTTTCCCTATCAACAACCCCAAGTCATACCCCGTGCCCCTCACTTTATACCTCAACACAACCCAACCCTTCCCCCTCCTTGTCCTTTCCTTCTTAACCCTTCAACCTCCCTAAGCGTTCCTTCCTACCCTCCATTTTCTAGCTTCTGCTTCTTCAATGAGATAGCATCCAATTTGGGTTGTTCCCTTGTGATGTGCTTTTGTGCTCCTAGTAAAATTGGTGGCTGCTCATAGGTCATTTAAGGTTTTGCAAAACTAATGTCACGGTGAAACCTCTCTGCTCATAGTTTGGTTGTTATCTCTTCGAGATCCAGAGCCCATTAGGTGGTGGGCAAATGGTGACTAGTCAAAGTCAAAGTAGTCAAAGTCAAATTGGTCAAGTCAAAGTGGTCAACCACAAAGTTGATCATAGCTCCAAGTGATGACTTGCAAGGTGGTGCAAAAGTATAAAGTGGTGCACAGGTGGTGACAAAATGATTGAGAACAAGGGTGCATAGGTAGTTCACAAATAGCTTGTTTAGAATAGTTTTTGTAGAGAAGTTGAATATAGGTTTGGTTATAGTTGTGATTGGAATTGCTTCCTCCATTGTTGAACCTGCCTCTAGATCGTCCATAGCTCCCTCTATGGAATCCTCTTCCCCTTTGGTTCATTGTGTTCTTGAAGGATTCTTCTATTGTGTGGTTGGTAAGATCACAGATGTTGGAAGATGGAGTGTTGTAGGTTCTCCCCCGGCCTTGCTTTCCTTCTCTACCCCTTCCTCTAGTACCTCTTCCTCTACTTGTGTAGTTAATTTGAGAGGTACCAAGCTCTTCTTCATTCTTTGTTCTTTTACCCTTATCCTTAGTTTTATTCTTATTTGCAGAAGATTGATTAGCTCCAGAGTTTGTCACCATTCTTGTTGAGCTTCATCTCATGGGTGAAGAGTCGCCCCATCAAGGTGTTGAGATCAAGTATTTGCATATTCATATAAAATTCCCTTGTTGTGGTGAAGGACTCCAACTTATCATCAACTTTGATGCCATTGATAATTTGCCTTACTATATGTTCTTCTTCTATCTCCTCTCCAATGCTTGCAAGCTGGTCAACCACATCCTTCATCTTGGTAACATAGTTGGCCACACTTTTTTTTTTGTTGTTTCTTTAGGATTATAAATTTCATCCATAGCTAGTTCTTCATAGCTCTTGTATTTGATGTGAAGTATGATGAAAGTACTTCCCAAGTTTCTTGGGAAGTCTTGTTATTCCTAATATGAGGAAATATGCAATCACATATTGAGTTTAGTAGATAAGACCTGGCAAAAGCATCCTTTGCACACCATGTGGTCAACCTTTCTTGCTCTTCCCTTGTGGGTTGATGCTTGCTCTTGAATGTTGGCATCTCTTCATCTCCTGAGATTTATCTATATAGACTTCTCCTTTGAAGGTAGGCTTGCATCCTTGGTGACCATGCTTAGTAGCTACGTCTGTCCAATTTTTCAAATAATGATGGAAATTCATCTTCCATCTTGTTTGTTGTAGCTCTAGAACCACAGTTGGAGGAGATGGTGGATAATCTTTAAAGACGAAGTGGTGTTGCTTCAACCTGCTTCACACCAGCCAAGAACAAATACTAGGGAGTGTAGTGGACTGCCTTAGCTTGATAATGATCATTAATAATCTCCTATGTTGTTTGGAACATGATCCACTAAGCAATGGATCAAACTAGGTAGGTAGAAAATTCATCCAAGCTCATAAACTTGCTATTCTTGACTTTACACATGTTCAATAGATTGAATAGTGCTATGCGCATAGTAGCAAGTAGCCTAATTCCTTTTGGTGATGTCTAATTAACTGAGATAGCTACTGAAAATGAGTGATTTCAACAAAAAGGATGAATTACATGCTGATTATGATGTTTAACAAACCATAGGACATGCCGGATATTTTTGGGTGCATCAGTCAAGAGACAAGAGAGTAAAGAAGTGTTAATATCTCAAGATTCAGAGAAGCAATGATAATGAGATTTTGTACCTATATAGTAGACAATAGGCTAAATCTATAATGCTTAAAATCAAGGCAAATGATCAATCATACACTGAGAACAAGATCTAAGGAGATCACTATACTGTTGTAGTCATGGTAGAGAAATGGAGTGAAGATATAGTGAGAATGTATGTATTAAATCATATATAAATACAATGATATTGGAAACAATCTATTGCACAATGTGAGAAAGCTGATTGAGCTATGGAATGAGCTCTCAAATCACAATGTATCTCATTCAAAATGATCTCATAGATTTGAGATATCAAGAGGGTCATTTGATCCACGTTTTATAGTTGAGTTTGGAGCCAACCTTTTGAATTCAAATTAAAAAGTCACCCTAAAAGGTAAATCCTAAACTATAGGATATATTCTCTCATCAATCAACTACCAAATGAATGATGATTAGATGCTTCATAACTCCATGTGCAATAATGCACTTTTACAAATGTAAATGTGCTTGATTTTACAAGGAACTGATCATATAAGGTCCCATGAGCAATATGCTACTAAGCCAAGTATGTGGGCTTGATTTCTCTTGTAGAGACATTCCATACGATAATTCAATTCCACTCTAGCCAATTGTCTTGGCCCCCTTGATTTAACCTATCCAATAGTCTTCGTCCACTTGATTTATCCTTAACAATTGCCCTAGTTCACTTGAGATAACTTAAGTGATAGCATCTAGAAGCTCAGACTAGTCTATGTGGCAAAACATCCTCGGTGATGATTGAACCTATGACCTCATGGTTCCTACATCAATACTTTACCACCTAGGATAAGCTCTTTGCTTGGCTAGCCTTCATACAAATTTGACTCATCCTTACCCTCTAGGGCTATTCACCCATGCTTTGAGTTACTTTACAACATGACTTCATTTGTAGATGAGAATCGTATTGAACGTTAAAGAGAGCATCATGTGAATTGAATAAGAGGTATACAATCTCTATAATCATTTCTTCCTAGGATATTGACAGAAACATGAAAGTTGACATAGAAGATTCGGACATATCAAATAAGATCTTGTTTCTGCCTTTTTTGTTTGGGGCATTTTGTTGTTTCCCAAATTATTCTTTAATGGTTTTTTCTTCTTCTTCTTTTGTTCTTAATATCCACAGTGAATCTTTGATTGTTGTGGAGAGCTTTTTCATCATATTCTATCTTTTCTAATGGATGAAAGTTTTTATCATCCTATCTCTCCATTGAATATGCTTTCGTGTCTATTCATTCATAGTTAAACCATAAGACAACACATAATCACGGCAACAGTAAGAAACGAAGTACTTTATCCGATACACTTGTGATTTTTTTTTCTTCGTTTATGTGCGGTTCTTCCATGCCTAAAAGATTAGTTTACGAGTTCTTTTTATGCCTGTAAAATTGATTCAAGTTGCTATTCGACTCTATTAATAAGGTATTGATTTGTAATGTTTTTCCAGAATTGTAAAAGGAGAAAGCATATCCTCCCATGTGTGTGAGAATGCGCCAGGATTCTGCAAAATTGTGGTTATCCGAAATGGCAAGTTGTACTCTACAAACGACTCCCGTGGCTCGGACAATGGCACTTCGTTTTCTCCAAAGAATGGCATCAACAGCGTTTCGATGGCTAGCAACATTGGTAGAAGTACACAAATCATTCACCCGTGCTCTGTGCGTGCGTGTGTGTGTCTGAGTGTGTGCGTGCGCGTCGGAGTGTGTCTTGGGCTGTGTGTGTGTTTGTGTTTGTGTGTGTGAGATAGAGAGAGAGAGAGTATTGACTTTTATATTTCATTGAATACTTTAATCTAAGCGATGAAATATGTTTTTGATTTGCGCACATGACCTGTTAATCGTCTTTATTCAAACCGATCAACAGGAAACGCCGACCCTGGTGACGACAACACAGATGAATCAGAATTCACAACAGCTCACGGCATTGAAATTAGTTCTCAATATAGTTTCAGTGACTCAAGCAGCATTGATGGGCTCTCATCTTGTAGCTCATTCCAAGGGATAGGAAAATATGAGGGAGAGTTGAAGTCCGTTTTGCTACAAGGTCTTCAGGTAGAAAATCTGGATCCTTGAGGCAATCAATGTTCATGGATGTTCTAGGGATCAAAAAGGAAATGGTCGCATAGTTTTTCCAAGAACTTATTGGTTAAGCTCCCCAGTTCAAAGAGGATCAGAGGAATCGTAGTCCTCCTTTGTGCTAAGATTGTTTTGATCGTAATTTAATGCTTGACTGCGTAGCGTGAACCATCCATTATAATCAAAACCTTATAAATAAAGATATTTTTTCCTCAACGGAACATTGCACTGTAGCTGTGATGATATCTCATACTGATGCTCTTCATTTCCGGTATTGTTGGATAGGAGCCCATAGTCTCTTCTTCTCCGCTGCTCCAGTGTATAGAGACTTCATCTGCGCTTAAGTTCGAGCAGCCGAAGAGCCCACTGAAGGAAGTCAAAGTATCAAAATGCCGGGGAGGAGAATCAGCGAGAAATAGCTTTCAAAAGGATGCCGAAATGATTGAAACGGCTACTGAAAAGGTTCTTATTCAAGATCTATGTTTATCTAGTTTTACAAATTAGAGAACTGCTCTATTCATTAATTTTAATTTTGCCTCGGCGGCCACCGAACGTCAACAGAGTGGAAATGCTGTATTGTGTGAGACGGAGGTTGCTCCCTATGTATTATCAGAGTTGTTTCAAAAGGAGTTTGAAGAAATGAACGATGCACAGTCAGCGTTTAAGGATCAAGAGATGTTACGCGATAAGCTCGACAAAGAAATACATGAACATATTGCAACGAAGAAAGAGTTGAAAGCAACCAGGAGAACGCTAGAGGGATTCGTAAGAATGGCGGAATTGGCTGAAAATCAATGCCAAAAAGAAAAACGTAACTGTGAACAACTAAGATCGGAGCTGAGGGAGCATCTTAAGGATCAGCAGACATTACGTGATAAGCTCGAGAAAGAAATGAGTCAACATATTGCAACGAAGAAAGAGTTAGAAACAACGAGGAGGGAGGCAGAATCGGCTGAAAATCGATACCGAACAGAGAAAAGTAAGTGTGAACAACTAAGATGGGAGCTTGAGCAGCATATAAAAGAACTAGAGAGAGAGCAGCAATTAAGAAAAACTGCTGAGGAGAAGGTCTTAGGAGACTCAGTGTCTGCCGCATCAGCAACAAGCAAGGATGACAAGATGTGGTGGCACTACAGTTTCAAAGAGATTCAGACAGCGACAGAGAATTTCCACGAAAGGAACAAGCTAGGGCAAGGTAGATATGGGCAGGTGTACAAGGGTGTTTTACGTCACACATCAGTCGCGGTAAAGGTTTTAGCTGAGGATCGGATCAGAGATCGTCAAGAGTTTCAGAAAAAGGTCAGTAGCAGAAAACGGATGCTTTCATGCGTGTCTTTTGAAGCAATCTTTCCGAAAACCTTCTGTCTTGAATGCGTTCTATTTTGAAGCAATACGTTCTATCTTATTTTACTTGATCTGTATAGCTAGAGATCGTAAGTCGACTGCACCATCCAAACTTGGTGCTGTTTCTTGGAGCTTGTCCTGATAAAGGTTGCCTTATTTACGAGTACATCGCCAATGGTAACCTGGAGGAGCGACTATACTGCGAAGGCGTTACAGCACCTATGCCTTGGTTTATCAGATTCCGAATATGTCTAGATGTAGCGAGAGCCCTTAGTTTCCTGCACACTTGTCCTCAACCCATTGTTTACCAAGAGCTTAAACTTCGTAATGTTTTGCTTGATCATGGGCTTATCAGCAAAATCACAGATATCCACATGGCGGAACTAATTCCAATGACCAGTTCATCTGGTGCGCACAAAATTACAGAGAGTCTGTTCACTAGGGAGCTAGCTTACATCGATCCAGACTATCAGCGAGCGGGCACAGTGACATGTGAAGCGGATGTGTATTCTCTTGGCATTCTCATTCTACAGTTGTTAACGAAAAGGCCACCACTTGGAATCGCTTTTTGCATGGAGGAAGCTTTGGAAAGCGGGCAACTTGACAGAGTGTTGGATAAATCTGCCGGCGAATGGCCACTTGAAGAAGCAACGAGCGTTGCTCAATTAGGCCTAAAATGTATGGAGCCAAGACGAAAAGATAGGGCGAAGCTGAAAGACGATGTACTTCCAGTGCTTGAAAGCGTTCAAAAGTATTCAGGTATAGAGAAATGTCTGATGCTTTGTATCTTGACCTAAAGATAATCTTTTCATTTACTTAACACGCATGTTAGATTTTACAGCGATCCCTTCACTGAATGGAAAACCTTTTAGTGATTCTATTAACAACGAATGTGGTTTGTCGCAGCAAGTTTATATGGAAGACAGACAGATTCTCGACATTAATCGATGTCATTACTGTCAGATCTGGATGATAAATGCATAATGCGACGAGAGAGGAGACAGGCGATGCGGAAGAGAAGTAGGAAGAAAAAGGATAACCGCGTGTTTATCGGTTCATTCTTAAGTACAGCTTTTACACTGTAATGTTCCGTATTTCAACATTGGGTGATAAATTATTTATTCCTCTTACGTGTTCCCTCATATATAACGAATTATTACGGAAGGTTTTCACTCAAATAATCAAACAGATTGATCAGGTTTGTAAAGTTTGACTGTATTGAGCTTTTCTTGATCTTGTGAACTCTTATGATTCATCTTCTTCGTTCTCGACCTCTACAGAACTTGCAATCAAAATCATCAAAAGCAGCCCTCCCCCCCACCCCCGAAAAAAAACTCAAATATTGAAAAAGAAAAAGGCAAATGGTTCCAATAGAGAGGAATATGTAGATACACAGAGGGTTTGAAGAAATAATGGAAACTCGGCCACAAGATGCTCTAGAGCTTCCAATTGTCATTTGTCGTTTCTTACGCATCTTGAATTGATCAACTCCCCTTCGTCCTATGTTCACTATAGAGGGAATGAAGAGAGAGAGAGAGAGAGAGAGAGAGAGAGAGAGAAAGATCTTTAACACTAGTGTTGTACCAAAAGACAATTAAAAAAAAAATGATGCGTAAAAATCAACTTAAATTTAGAAAAACCTTTCAAGAACCATAACGGCATATACCTAAATGTTTTATAAAAAATTTTATTATAAAAAGTAACCATTTTTAATAACTTAAAAAATAGAAATGATAGAATATGGTTTTAAAAAAAAAAAATTTTTATAGTTTTATATACGAGAAAAAAGAAATATCTCGAGAGATAGAATTTTCCTTGTGCTGAAATAATTTTTATAATGTTCATTTAAAGTCATATAATCATTTACGATAAGTCTTGGGAACTAAAATAATCATTCTTATAATAAGAAATTTACTACAATATAGAGTCCTCATTATATAGTTGTACACGTTAGGAGCCATCTATATGATATTGATGCACAAAAACACTACAATGGCTGGCTTTTAATTTGAAAAACCATCATATAGTATCATAAAAATATGCTACATGTTTTTGAACCAATAATTTTTGTACTTATTTTTTATACTATTAACATTCTCAATATTTCATTGAATAGTCATATTCCACTCTATTGAGAATAAAAAATTCATCCTAAAAAATTAGCTTTTTTCAATGATATAATGTATATTAGATCAATCAAAACAATTCTATAAACATTTCAAACTCCTTTATGATAAAAAAAAACTAGCATATTAACTTCAACCATGTAGCATATGCAGTAAATTTTGCTCATGAAATGACCTTCTTTTAGCGTAGAAAAACAATAATATTCTTTAACTTGAAGAAACGACATAGAAATTCGACTCCTAAGGTCATGAAAATATTTCTAGCTTTATTAGTCTCAAATAGTATTTTGATACTTAAAAACGAGTAATATTCATACAATCAATTTTTAAAGTAATTCATAGATGATTACAATATCATGACACATATGAAAATGGTTTTACGCCATGAACCTGTTAATAATCATTGAAAATATCTGATTATGGATAGAAAAGTGTTGATGTATATAAAATAAAATATTTTCTTGCATTTTCAACAATGAAAATTGAGAGATCATGATTTTGATAGGAAATTAACATTAATTGACACCATTCTAAATTATGCACCAATATTGAATCCGAAATCATAAAATTAGTGAATAAATATTATTTTTTATATCCTTAAAAGAACTATATTCTCATATAAATTCCTTTTTTTCATATAATAATCCATTTGCATGGTCTAAAAAGGATCTATTAGAGATTCCAAAGGAGCTTGGATTACATTGAATACCTTTAGTTGAGAGAGGTGCACCTGTAAGAAGAAGGCCTATGCAAAGGCAATGAAGGTGGAAATAACAAAACTAGAGCAAACAAGTATTATTGTTCTTGTAGAAAATTCAAGGTGGCTTTCATCTATGTTTATTCTATTACACTTCTATGTTCCTCGAGTAGCTTTGATGTGAGCATTTTCCCTATATGTGCACACTTACCATGTAGCATATGTTACTCTAGTGCTGGCTACAAGTTTTTTCCCCATGTTACCACATACATGGTTCACTCATATGTGGTGGTACTTTGTAGTTAGGGATATTATTCAACTCTTACTTCAGCTTAGTTCATTATCAATAGAGAGAGCTATTCCAACCATCATCTTCTCTGTGCATCTTGCTGCATTTGTACTCCTTGTGTGTCCTTCTCGTGTGCCTCTCGCACTTCTACACACACCCAATAGTGGTATCAAAGCAGGTTCAACTCCTTCTCAAGTTTTGGTTTTCTGTGTCGAGACATGTGTGCACTTTTAAAAGTGCAAATCAACTTGGGACTAGCATAGAATACTGTATTTCGATAGCTAGGAAACATTTCCACCAGATGCCCTAGGGTTTTACCCCCACTTTGAAACCATTCGTGCAGTCAGAATTGCAATTTGAGTGATGGTTTTTTAGCTGAAATTTCAGCATTCATTTTAGCTTTCGTTGAAGTAAAGATTTTGCCACATTCTTGTTCGTTAGTGAAATGGAGAGCAACAATGATTTGTTTGGCATGCTTCAAGCTGAAGATAAACTTGATGGGACCAATTATCAGATGTGTTCTTACATGATGAAGCAGGTTCTTGTTGCAAAACAACTTTGGAGCATAGTGATAGACATAGATCGAAGACCCGTAGATGCTTCTACTTCACAGTCTACTATCACAGATGGAGCTTCTTCTTCAAGTATAGTGGTTTCTCCTTCTCTACCTGCACAAGAGCAACCTAGATGGGATGGAAAAGATGCTCAAGCTCGTGCATTGATTGCACTTTTTGTGAATTTTCACATCGTTCCACACATTCAACCATGTTCTACATTAAGAGAAGCATGGGACACTCTTGCTTCTTTGTATGCCATGCATAATGAAGCATCTGTTGCATACTTGAGAAAGCAACTTAAGGATGTATGTATGGCTGAAAATGATTCTGTGGATGTGTATGTGACACGCCTCAGGGACTTGAAAGAGCAATCGGCAAACATAGATGAGATTATCCCGGATGCATCAGTTTCTTTTACTTTGTTGAAAGGATTCCCAGAATCTTTTCAAAACTTTGCTACTAGACTCTGTTTGGTTGCGAAAGCTAATCCCAATATGTATGCATTTGATGAGGTTGTGTCTCTTCTTTTGCAAGAAGAGTAATCTAGAGTGAATAGGAGTGGTTTGGTCGAGGGAGCCCAAGCACTTGCTATCTCACAAAAGGGGAGAAACAAATATGGTTCAGCTTTGGGTTCATCAAAACCAAAGCCTCAACTTTCCTCTTCCACTCATTCCTCTAATGATGGTGATTTGCAAAGGAAGAAGAGATGCAAATATTGTCAAAAGGTTGGTCATACTATTGATGAGTGTAGAAAGCTTGCTAAGTGCAATGAAAAGAAGAAGGAATCCGGCATGTCTATTGTTGAAAATTGAACAAATATAAGGAATGATGAAGCTAACATGGCTCAAGAGTTTTGGCCATGTGTTGTTACATGTCATTATGATGCTTCTTTGCATTCTAAATGTATGGTTCTGAGTGAAGCTGATTCGGATTGGTTCTTTGATAGTGGATCTTCAAAGCACATAACATCATGCAAAAAAAATTGGTGCATCTTTGAAAGATGCACCCAAAGGAGTACATTGGTGTGTGCAAACAATACCTCTTATCCTATCATTGGAGTAGGATAAATTGAGCTTACGGTTGCAAACGGAGATGTGATTCTCTTGAAAAGTGCATTGTATGTGTCCTGTATAAAGAAGAACTTAATTTGAGTTCCATTGATTGCCCAAGCTGGAATTCATGCACACTTCGTTGATAATAAGTGTATGGTTACTAATTCCAAAAATGGTGATATTATCATGATGTCTAGTACACTATGTAACAGTCTATACCACATGGATACATACAAGACGGCTACCTTGAATGCCTTGGTTGTGCATACTTTTTCCATGGCTGAAATGGAGCTTTGGTATGCTTGTTTTGGTCACTTGAACTTTAGTAGTTTTCTTTAATTCCAAAAACAAGGACATGGTTATTGGTTTGCCTACACTTGACTACATTGATAAGCATGCATGTGAAGGTCACATTCTTGGAAAAATGGATCATGCTTCTTTCCCAAAGATAGTCATACACACACTACAAGAAAATTGTAGCTTGTTCATAGTGATGTTTGTGGTCCCGTCAAGGCTCCATCTTTTGGGAAGCATGCATATTTTTTTTACCTTTACTGATGATGCTACTCACCATACACGAGTGTATCCTATGAAAGCAAAGAATGAGGTACTTTCTTGCTTCAAAGATTTCTTAGCTATGGCTGAAAATTTTTCTTCACAAAAGCTTTTGACTCTATGCACGGATCGTGGTGGTGAATACATGTCACATGGGTTTAATGCTTTTCTTCGTGAAAGAGGTATTTCACACCAATGTACGGTGCCATGTACACCTCAACAAAATAGTGTTGGTGAGCATAAAAATAGAACTCTACTTGAAATGGCACAATGTATGGTTAAAGTTTTGGATGGAAGCGGTCATGTATGCAAATTATGTGTTGAATCACTACCCTAAAACAACATTGAAATTCATCACTCCTTATGAGGCTTGGAATGATCATAAGCCTATGGTTAGTCATATGCGTGTGTTTGGTTGTTTGGCATATGCTCTTGTGCCATCACAACAATGTCACAAACTTGATGAAAATGCAAAGAAATGTATATTTGTTGGTTATAGTGCTGAAAGTAAGGGGTATCATTTGTACCATCCATTGACACACACTTATATTTTGAGTCCAGATATGGTATTTGCTCAAAATTCAGTTTCTCCTCTACTTGACTGTAAAAAATAGCCCATAATTAGCTCATAAGATGTGTCCAATACACTCATGCCTTTGTTCCAAAATGGTTCGCTTGACTATGGCCATGTAGACCAGCCAACTGAGGCTCAAAGAGCTAAAAAATTCCACCACAATGAGCTAAGAAAGAAAAGAATCTCCAGCCCAACATGGCTGAAATGTTTTTGCCAAAAAATGTTGAAACTGCTCAAAATTTCCAGCCACATATGGCTGATTATTTCCATCAAAATATGGCTTAAAATGAGCATGAAATTCAGCCCACACATGATGTACATGTTGATGATGTATTTCATAATGAACGCATGTCTATCAAGAGTGCACAAACTATGCCAAAGTGGCTAAAACAAAATTTGTAAGACAACAAATTGAGTGTAGCTTTACTTAGTAGAACAAGATCAAGCTCTCACCATGCATCAAGTCATTTTGTGGATTATTCTCTTATTGCTACAACATGTAATGAAGAGCCACTTTCTCATGAAGCTGCATGTGATGATCCACAATGGATGACTACTATGCAATTAAAAATGGATTCCATACATAGGAATGGTACTTGGGAGTTATGTGAACTGCCAAAAGGAAAGACAGACATTGGTACAAAGTGGGTTTATAAGATTAAGAGAAAATCTAATGGTAGCATTGATCGTTAAAAAGCTAGATTGTTTGCCAAAGGATATGTGCAACAATATGGGATTCACTATCAAGAAACCTTTGCACCTAGTTCACACATGTCTACCATTCTTATAATGGTTGCATTGGCTGCTCATCAAGGTTGGAGAGTGCATCATTTGGACATAAAAATAGCCTTTTTCAATGTTGATTTGCAAGAAGAGGTCTATGTGAGGCAACGTCCTAGATTTGCTATCAAAGGGAAAGAGCATATGGTTTTTCGCTTGCATAAAGCCTTGTATGGTCTCAAGCAAGCTCCACGTGGATGATATGAAAAAATCCATAAGCACTTGATTGCTCCTGGCTTCACATGTAGTACAATTGAAATCACACTCAATGTACGCAAAAATGGGGCTGATCTTACAGTGCTTCTTCTTTATGTCGATGACATACTCTTGATTGGGTCATGTGATGCAAAACTTGACATTCTTATGGCTGATTTGAAGCATTCTTTTGATGTCACTTATCCTGGTGTTTGGAACTACTATCTTGGCATCCAATTTGTATCTGTTGAGGGGCGGGGGGGGGGGGGGGATTTTCATGTATCAAGCAAAGTATGTTGAGAAACTACTTCAGCATTTTAACTTTGAGGATTGCAAGCCAGTTTCCACACTAGTTGAAATAGGATTTTAATTCTCAGTTGAGGATTCCAGTGATGCATTTGACACTTCGCTTTATCAACAAGCTGTGGGATGTATTATATATGCATGCAATAGAAGGCCGGATATACGGTATGCAGTTTCCTAGTTGAGTAGATTCATGCATAGCCCTCACACTTAGCATTGGCAACTAGTGAAATGTGTGCTTAGATATCTCAAAGGCACTTTGAGCTTAGGTCTCTTTTATGGTAGAGATATTCAGCCATGCTTGCATTCTTTTACACATAGTGATTGGGCTGGTTGTTATGATACTCGTGTGCCCACTAGTGGTAATTGCTTTTTCCTTGGAGACTCATGCATATCTTGGTTGAGTAAGAAGCAACCTACAGTGGCGACATCGAGTTGTGAAGCTGAGTACAAGGTAGTTTTCACAGCTACAATGGAGTGTATATGGCTGAGGTGCCTATTAATGGATCGTTGCATGGAGATTGATGTTCCTAGGCATATTCTCACAGATAGCTAGAATGCTTTGCTTGTTGCACAAAACCTAGTGTTTCATGCATGGAACAAACATATTGAGGTGGATTATCACTATGTGAGAGAGCGCCTTCATGTAGGAGATACTCATTTGGTATACATGCCTACACACAATAATGTGGCAGACATATTCACCAAAGCTCTTCCACGGAAAAATTTTGAAGCTTTTCGCAAAACTTTAGGCTTATTACCTTGTGGGGGCTGACATGTCACTCCCTGTATGTGTTCGCATCATTTGCTCTAGGGGGTTTGTTACACTTTTGTGTTCCTTGAGTAGCTTTGATGTGAACCTTTTCCCTATACATGGGTTGTTTTTACTCTAGAGATGGATATAGATTTTTTCCCCATGCTACCACATACATGATTCACTCATATGTGGTGGCACTTTGTACTTAGGGATACTATTCATCTCTTACTTCAATTAAATTCATCGTCAATAGAGAGAACTATTCTAGCCATGGTCTTCTCTGTGTGTCTTGCTGTGTTTGTGCTCGTTGTGTGTTTGTCTTGTCTGTCTCTGGCACTTCTACACACACCCAACATAGTGTACCTAAGAAAAATAGGGGCAAACTAAGGTGGCTTTCCCTCAACCATTCATAGAACAGGTACTAGAAGAAGTGGTTGGGCATACTTTGTGCAAGTTTATTGATGGTTTTAGTAGCTACAACCATATACTAATTCCTCCTAAAGATAGAGACCAAACTTCCTTTGTTACCTCATGGGGTACTTACGTTTACAAATGCATGGCTTTTGGTCTGGAAATTGCACATGCTTCATTCAATAAAAAAATGTATCTAATATTTGGAAAATGGTTAACACCCTTTGTATAAATTTATTATTTAGAAAAATTACTCATATTATGGAACATAAGGTGAATTACACTCCTACATACAGTGTGGATGCTTTTTCAAGAGAGACCAACCCTGAAATGCTAGTTTAAGAAGCAAACCTTGCAGATGAAGGAAATCCTCAAAAAGTCCACTTAGCCTCCTGGTTGTGGCACTATCCCTTTTTACAAAAGAGGGTAACTTCTCTCCTTTTCTCATATAAAAATGTCTTTGCATGGTCCTACAAAGATCTAACATGGATTCTAGAGGCGCTTGGATTACATCGAATACCCTTACTAGAGGGAGTTGCACTTGCAACAAGTAGGTCGTATCGACTCAATCCAAAGTATGCAGAGGTAATAAAACTCGAAATCACAAAACTAGAGGAAGCAGGTATTATTGTTCAAGTAGAACATTCAAGGTAGCTTTCATCTATGGTTATCGTACCCAAGAAAAATAGCAAAAAAAAAGAGTATTCATTGATTTTTGTGCTTTAAATAAGGTAATTGTTCAAGATGGCTTCCCTCAACCTTTCACAGAACAAGTATTAGAAAAATTAGCCATTCACACTTTGTACAGTTGTCTTGATGGTTTCAGTGGCTACAACGAAATATTAATTTATCGTGATGATAGACACAAAATTGCTTTTGTCACTCCATGGGGCACTTATGCATACACACACATGGCTTTTGGGCTGAGAAATGCACTTGCTTTATTTAATAAAAGAATGTATCTGATATTGGGAAATGGTTGAGAACATTTCTGCACATTTTTATGGATGACTTTTTAGTGTTCTCAGGCATAGATAGAAGAGGAGTAGTCCAAAATTTTCACGATCACTTGGAAAATCTGAAGGTAATCTTTGAGCAGTGTCTCAAAACAAGTTTCAAGTTGAATCCTACTAAATGTCATTTTTTGGTCAGCAAAAGGCACTCTCCTTGGTCACATAGTTTCTGCAAAAGGGATAATTGTACATCCAACAAAGGTCACTACTATCCTTTCCATGCCCATTCCACAGACTCCTAAGGAACTACAAAGCTTTTTAGGCCATGCAAGCTACCATAGGAGATCTATACGGATGTATTCAGAAATAGCTAAGCCTCTCTCAAGGCTTACGAGTAAGAAGATTCCTTTCTCATAGAGTCTTGAGGCAGAAAACACATTTTGTGAACTAAAATTCATTACACAGTTCTCCCTTTTGTGCTAATGAATTTTTTGTCATGTCTACCATTTCTTGTGTTGATCACACCTATTTCTAGTTGCATATGCTATTTCATGGTTGAGCTGCACCCTAGATTTGAACATTTTGTCTACTTCTTGTTGTGCCCCCTGACTTGCCTCTATGTGGTTGAGAGCCTTATGATGGCGGTGGCTAGCTTGGCGCCCAATTTCTTGATGGGCATCATAACAAGAGCATGTATTCAGCTTTCTATCAACGGTTGATGTATCATATTGAAAGACTTGTTTCCCATCAGCTTCATGTTGGTTGTTGGCTTCTTCCGACTGTCGGATGATCTACCTAAAGTAATGTGGCGCTATCCTATGTCATACTTGAGCTTTTATATGTTGAGATATGAAGCTCAACATGTGATGATCTAAGATGACAATTACCAGTTTTTCATTTCTCTAACATGTTTAGTGGTCACACCGGTATATGTCAGGGATACTTCATTGAGCTTTATTAGATTTATCAACCGAGTGTGATGGCACATTTGTTCCTTGCCAGCTCACTCATTCGCAGACATTAGGTTTTTCCTTATGTACTGATCTTTATATATTGCACTTGTATTCTTGTTTTTAGGTCATTCTTGTACATTCCTTTTTATGTAATAGAAGAAGACGAAGATCATTCTTCCTTGCCTCAATCTGTGTGTGTGTGCTTCTCCTTGAGAGTGAGAGTGTGTGTGTGAGCTCTCTTCCTTATCTCCTTCCTCGTGACATGGTATCAGAGTCAGCGTGGCTATAGAGAGCTCATGGAGAAGGCGACAGTGAAGAGTATGCAACAAGGCGTGGAGAAAACGCCATTCACAAACGACCTCCATTTGCTACGAAAATCCGTGTGAAGGTAGAAGACCTCAAAAATATTTTTTAGAGTTATCCCTTTAGGGTTACTCATTTTTAGCTCGCAGATCGAAGTTTCGGATCAAATTTTCGGAGCCAACTCAACCTTCGTTTTGACCTCGCAAGGTGGGGCCCACAAAAAAACTAGTTCAATTTCAAAAAATGTGACTTGTGTTGTGTTCGGAAACACTCATATATTCGAGATCCATAATTTCAAGCGATTCCATGTATTGTTGATACATGAAAACTGTGTTTTTCTGAGATCAAATTCTCACGTCATAGTGTGATAGTGTTCAAGCAGAAGTGCTACTTGTAGTGTTTTGCAGTGTTGTGAATTGCTACAGAAATGGCAAACAAAGATGGAATGAGTCAGCTTATGAGTGATAAGCTCGACAAGAACAACTTCCATGCTTGGAGATTCAGAATGAAGAATTTCCTGATGGGAAAAGGCTACTGGAAGTACATCGAAGGAGAGAACAAAAATGCTCTGTAGTTACCAGAGAGGAATCGGAATGCAGAACAAATCAGAGCATATGAGGAATGGAATCAAGGAGCATGAAAGGTAATGTAATGGCTATCTGTTAGCATACAGGATAGCATGATTGGGCACATACAGGATGCCAAGACTCCGAAAGAGGCTTGGAACAGTTTGGACACATTGTATGAGATCAATACAAAGGCAGGGAAATTGCAACTCAAGAACGAGCTACAAACATTGGAGAAAAAGAGCATGTCAGTAAGTGACTACACTCTGAAAATCAAAAGCATATGTGAGTCACTTGCATCTATTGGCGTGAATGTAGATGATGATGATAAGGTGGAAGTATGCCTTCGTGGTTTAGGAGCTGCATATAAGCAGTTTAAAACTTCTATACACACCAGGGAAAATATTCCAAATTTTGATGATCTAGTATCTATGTTGATTATTGAAGAAAAGAATCTTGGTGAGGATTAAAACTCCCAAGGAAAGCCTAGCTCTGAGCAAGTATTCTACTCTAGCAGAGGAAGAGGAAGAGATAGAGGTTTCCGAAGTGGAAGAGGAAAGAGTAACCAAGATCAAGGTCAACAATAGAATCATGGAGGAGGAAGAGGACAGTTTTGAGGCAGGGGAGCCAAAGAGGTCACAGAAATTTCCAAAGAAACGATTCAGGTAATGATAGTAAAGGATGCTAGAATTGTGGTAAACCTTGACACTTTGAACGTGATTGCACGTTGAAGAATCAAAATAATAGAAGACAACAAAGCAACTATGCATCCACAAGTGTAGATGATTCTAAGAAGTTGTTTATGGTTCAACATCTACTGGTGTTTCAAAATGGAATGATAATGTCTGGTATGTTGATTCAAGTGCTACAAATCACATGACCAGTCATGCCGAGTGGTTTAGTACTTTGCAAAAATTACCACTTCTTGGATATGTTGAAACAAACGATGAAAAATGACATCCTATTGAGCATACAGGAAACATAGCACTATCTATGGAGGATGGAAAGGTAAAACATCTCGCTGATGTGTTTCATGTTCCAAATATAACAAAGAATCTGGTTTTTGTTGGACAAATGGTTGACGAGGGATTACAAGTCAAGTTCAATGCTGATGGATTGTATGTAGAGGAGTACAAGTAGGATGGACGATTGGTTGCCAAAGGAAACAAAGTGGGTAGGATGTTCAACTTAAATGTGAAAATTCTTGAAATGAATGTAGCCATGTTTACAAAAGGTGTAGGAGTTATTGTTGATATAGAGATTTAGCACAAACAAATTGTACACGCAAATCTGCAAAGGCTGAAACTGATGCAGTCAAAGGAGATTGCCCATGGACTACCAAATTTCAAAGTTGCGGAAATGCAAAAGGTATGGGCAGCATGTCAATTTGGTAAACAATCAAGAGCATCATTTCCACATGACAAGCATGTTAGTAAGAATGTACTAGAAGTAGTACATATAAATGTTTGGGGTCCACAAAAGACCACATCTATGGGCGGTTGTAGGTTTTATGTTACTTTCATAGATGACCATACATGCAAAGTATGGGTATATTTCATGAAAGACAAGAGTGAGGTGTTCACTCACTTCCAAAATTTTAAAGTTATGGTGGAAAAGCAGACATGGAAGTACATTTAGACATTAAGATCTGATGGAGGAGGTGAATACATGTCAAATGAGCTCAGCAACTTTCTAAAAAATCATGGAATTCGGCTTCAGTTTTCATGCAAGTACACACCACAACAAAATGGTGTTGCTGAACGCAAAAAAAGACATATAAAAAAGCAAGATCCTTGATGGTTGAGAAGAATATGCCTCATTGTTGTTGGGTAGAAGTTGTGCATGCTGTTGTATACATCATGAACAGAACTCCGAGTGCTGTTGTACATCAAGTTACAACTGAAGAGGAGTTTACGGGTAAAAAGACAAACTTATCACATCTGAAAGTTTTTGGTTGTATTGCATATGTACATGTCCGAGATGAATTGAGGATGAATCTTGATCCGAAAGCAGAAAAGTGTGTCTTCATTGGATACTCCCTTGACCAAAAGGGATATAAATGTTATAACCCACTCACACAACAGGTAAAGGTGAGCAGAGATGTGGTGTTTGATGAAATGTCAAGCTTCTATGCAGATGCCAAGGAAGGAATAAATCTTGAACCAAATGAAAAAGAAAATGCTAAAAAATCAAGTGCAAAACTCAATTTTTGAGTGGACCGGATGCATCACCAAGCAATAGTTCCAATCCAAATCCATGGAGTGGAAGATTGCGTGGAAATTTCAGTCCAACAAATTCATCAAATATATCCAAGAAAGGTAAAGAAAAGCATTCAACTAGTAGTAAAACATGTGAAGGTTTTTAAGATGTTGATGGAGATTCAAGCGGTTTAGAAAAAAGTCTTGATGAGGAACTTGGATTGCCCTCTCTAAAGACTCCAGGAGTAAGAAGGGCACATGCAGATGATACAAGGAGAAGTGACCCAAGACCAAGAAGATCTGGGAGGATGCAGAATTCAGTGCAACGATTCACGTATGACAGTTATATGGCTCGTCATTGTACCTACATGACAAAGGTAATACAAGATGCTGAACCTTCTTATTTTGAGGATGCAATTGGTAATGCACATACATACATACATACATACATACATACATACGTACGTACATATGTACATACATACATACATACATACATACATACATACATACATACATACATACATGCATGCATACATACATACATACACGCATGCATGCATACATACATACATGCATGCATACATACATATTAAAAAGTAATTGCTTGGAGATTGTTAGTACTATATAAAGAGGGTTTTGATCACTTTCTAAGGAATCACTTATCCATCACATCATTGATTGTTGGAGGATTGTTGACAAGGAGATTATCTCAAGAGGATTCAAGGCCAATTGTGATGATCGGTGATATTGCCATCTCAAGGCCACTTGTCCCATTCACATGCTCAAGAGAACTCAAATGCAGGAGATATTTAATCATTGAGAAAATGGATGATCGACCAGAGTTGATCATTGAAGACCAAATTTATTGAACATATGATGATCGAAGGTGTATTGTTGATTAAGGGTCATTAAACAAAATTGAAGAGAACGATCAGTCACAATCTATGAGAGCCTTCATTGTGATAATAGATTGAATTTGGTAGATGAAGAAGTGATGATAAACATGAAGATGTCAAGAACGCAATTTAGATGAAACTTCTTCATAGGACTCCATTCACCCCATCATCAACAACATCAAGAAGACTAGCCACAAGATTGAGATTGTGAGTGAGAGTGTAATTTAGAATGCGAGTGTGAATGAGATTGAGAATGAGATTGGGATTGTGATTTTATGAGGGTGTTATTCTCATTGAGATAGAAAGGGCAAGTGTGAATGAGATTTTGAAAGCTTAGGAGTGGCCATGAGGTCGCGAATTTGTCAAGAATTGATTTTCCAAAGCTAATGTATCGAGAAGGAAGGAGCTTCATCTAGAACCTATTGATGTATTTAGAATTTGACATCTAAGGACTCACAAGATAAGATCTCTCTATTGATATATATATATATATATATATATATATATATATATATATATATATATATATATATATATATATATATATATATATATATATATATATATATATATATATATATATATATATATATATATACATATAGAGAGAGAGAGAGTTAAACACTTGATCTGATTCATTCTTTTGTTAATGATATTAATGTTTGTGTATGTCTTTTGTATATCTTAGTGTTCATTTTTATGGGTTTGACAAGGAATGTTACACATACACACACACACACATAAATATATATATATATATATACTCATCCATTGCTTGTAAAAACATCGAAAGAAGAGTGGCGAGCCAAATGAGGACTGTCGTGCTGCCTTCTTTGCCATATCCAAAGGGCAAGGCATGAGAATTCTAGAATCAGGACAAAGGAGATGGAGTTTGATGATGCATCCTCTTTTCAAACCCGATAGACTCTGTAAGGACATTGTATTACTATATATACTGTGATGATGTAAATAACATATGTACAGTAGTACCTAGGAAACATTATTCCCTTTTAATTGTAGATATCCCATATGGCTTTAGAATGAGTGGCTCTATTAGTCATGGTGAGCTATTCAAGCACCCACAAATATGAAAGATGGTGAAAGATTTTGCTGGATTGACCATGCCACCACTCTTGAGGATTGTCATTATTCATAGAAGGGACCACTCCTTCTCTATCTCAATAGCATTAAAGTCAAGTTCTCATGTTGTCGAGTGTCTTAAATGGTATGTGCTTGTTTTTTGTCTATGTTAAAAATTCGTGTCACATTGTTCTTATATTTTTGAGTTCGCAAGGTAAAGAGAAATGTAAATCACAACCTAGGACATAGGTTTTTTAGTGCTACTAAGTGCCTTATTGTTAGGTACTATGACGAAGTTAGTGAAAGCAGGGCCAGGTAAACATTATAGTGAGAACGAAATTCAAATGTGCTAATGTTCCTTATAGTTACAAAGAAGCTTCATCATATGGCAAGGGACAAGACATCGATTAATCCTTATCAAAATCCCCAAAAGCTTATAATGAGGTTAATCCAATTGTTCTCTAATGATGATTGGATCTTGCACTTATTCTTTGGAACAGATACTTCTAATTGCAATGTTGTTCATTGAGAATCGTTTGGCATCACCTCTAATAGACTCAAAATGTTCCAGCACCAGATTGTTGTAGAGAAGGATGAAGCCTAGGTGAGCTTCATTAGGATGCGTATAAATGGCTTGAATGAATGTCTAAATGAGAAGCAGGAGGTTGGGATGAAGTATATAGCTGACACAGAGAGATTCTAGCGTGCGTCAAGAGAGCCTGTGCTACCATTGGCAGATGAGCCATGCTTGAGGAGAGAGCTCTAGAGCAAGAAAAGCCTTTAGAGAATTCCCAAATCCTTGAAGATGATGCTATGCATTAGGTTGAGCAACCATATGATTAGCTTCTATGGTAAAAGGGTTGTTGAAGTTTGTAAGCATATACTTTTAATGATTTGATTATTGGAATATAATGATCAAAGTTTCTCTTCTTTGTGCTAAGCCCATTTCACATTGTACGCATTTGTGTCGGACCAGTGTGTAGTTTCCTTTACATTTATGGTTGATTAAGGTCATATTCTTGAAGTGGTAATTGGAAGAGCTTTGTGAGATAGAATAGACGTATGCAAAAAAGTTACTTCAATGTTTGTACTAGTGTCAAATGATGTGACATAATATATACTAAGGCTCGAAAAGTGTATTTTATTTTTCCATGTCGAGTAACTCAAATTATTAATAACAATGACAAAATAAATCTCTCATCTAGAGTGTCAAGCACTATATCAAGAGATTGTATTTCTTTTTTCTTTTTTCATTATTGGCATTACTTTCTAATATTGGAAACTCTCAAAGGAGGTACTAGATCATTCAATGGCCTTTTCTAGCATTGAATATAATAAAGCTATCTTCTCATGAACTTGATGCTTCAAAATGGTGATTTTTCATGGTACTAATTGAACAAGAAATAATGTTTTCCATTGTGGAATACAAAAATGATCCTTTTTTCAACAATTTGTGCATTTCCTCTCAAATAAAAAAAAGAACATGTCTTTATTCTTGTTTGTTATGACTCTGTGTTATATATATATATATATATATATATATATATATATATATATATATATATATATATATATATGTGTGTGTGTGTGTGTGTGTGTGTGTGTGTGTGTGTGTGCGTGTGTGTGTATGTATGCATGTGCGTGTGTGTGTGTGTTGAATAGCTTGGGTGGAAAATGTAAAAACGATAATTGTCTTAGTGATTTAGATTTTTTGAGGATATGTAAGTCACATGAACTTACATATGCTCAAGAGAGTATATTGTGTAAAAAGAGATATTCCACATCATTTGTTTTGTTATAAATAGTCCATATAAATAAGCTACATATGTGTGTACTAATTACTGAAGTTTCATCCTATATATAAGAGGAGCCCTTTTTAGTTTCTCGAAGTAAAGAAACGATCTCCATATGGTTTAGAAAAAAATTATAATTATACAAACATCGTCAATGGTCTAGAAATGACAATATATATTTTGTGTCAAATGAAATGTTTACATTGCAGTCCTCAATGTGTGAATATGGGTAAAATAATCACCAAGAGATATTTGGCATAAATTCCATATATTTAGATCTCCAACATTTTTTTCGATTTACCAAAACCAAGGGCACTTGTAGTGAATGAAAAGTTTCATAAGATGAATGGGTTTTCAAAGAACTAATTGATTTTCTGTTTGTCATGAGATTAAATTTTTATAATAGTGTATATATTAGACCTCATGATAGTTTTTCTTACTATTTTGCAAGTATGATAAGACCATGAAATCTGCGATGCGTATTTCCACTAGATTATAGATCTGTTTTAGCTTTCCATGGATATATGATCATTTACGATATGATCAATTAATCTTAAAAATGTAAAAACGTTTTTTTTCTTTTCATTCAAAATTTTCTGAATTGTATTTTTATCTAGATTTTGACGTTTTAATTTCATATTATAATATTTTTTACCATTAACCAATAGGATGCTGATAATCACTAGAGCCTCATTTGAACCAAAATTTAGTGAAAAATATTTCATGCCATCGTTAAAATCTATCCAAAATTTCTGTTCACATGTTTCATATGTTTCTGTATTAGAAAGCGCTTTAAAGATTGGTGTACATTTTTTACGGATGAATTGAGGAAGTTAATATGTTTACACTATAATTTATATATACTTGTGATATTCTAACATTCCTCTTGCAGCTTGCAAGTGTGTAGTCCTTGGACTATACATAAAATGTGATAACACTCCACATCAATAGGCTATATGGTGCAGTTATTTTGGCACAATTGAAAGGGCCTAAAATAGATCAATATGAAGTTACATGCTATATTCATTCTAGAGGATTTGAGTTTATCTTTACATTAACTTCGGTGGTATTTGAAATAGGCTTGCAATGTAGCATCCCAAAGCTTTTAACTAGGCTTGAAAATAATACCTTATTCTTTCTACATGAAAATACTTAAGTTATCCAAGATCAAAGATTTAAAGTCCTCTAAAAGATTTTTCTTGATCTCCTCAATGACATTTGTATCATTCCCTATAATGATATGATCATCTACATCCATACACATGTAGACTACAAGTTCTCTTCCTTGTTTGATAGAGAGATATGGATGTGCCTTGCATTGATTGTCATCATGCTTGATGAAATACTCCACTAATGTTTGGTTCCAAGCCGTTAGATCTTGCTTTAGGCCATAAAGCACCTTATTCAACCTACAAGCTTGAATTGAGAAAGGCATTCTTGATATCCAATTGGAAGAGCTTCCATCATGTGCTTGCAAAAATTACAATGAGTTTCGTAATGGAGCTAATCTTTGCCACAAGGCTAAATGTCTCTTCAAATTCTACTCCAAACATTTTTTCCAAACCCTTTGCCACAAATCTATCTTGGAACCTTGAAATAGATCCATCTAAATTCCTCTTAACTTTAAACACCCACTTGTTACCTATTAGCTTCATGTAGTGCTTCTTTGAGACTAAAGTGCATGTTTGATTATCTTGAAGTGCAAGAATCTCTTCTTGCATTGTCTCTTACCATTTAGTGTACTTGTTTCCATCTTCATATTACTTTTGCTCATAATCGTCTACTACTCTATTTATATATGCATAACAAGTTGCTAAGTAAGAATCATAAGTAAACATTATACTTTCATACCTAACCCTAGAATTATTCCTTTCTTCACATCTTGGAGAAATAAATACCTTTTCCTTGGGTTCTTGATCTCTTTAATTGATGTGGTTTCTCTATCCATCATGTTTCCTTCATTCTTCTTCAACTTCATTACCCTGTTCATCAAACTATCCAATGTTGTAAATGATTGTGCTTCATAGGTAGTTGTGATGCACGGAATGAAGGGAATGCAATCTTGATAGAAATTTTAAAGGATGAGGATTTGTGGGTTGAAATAAATCAAGACCATCATGTAAGGAATGGGGAGACTTCAAAGCATACACAGAGCATCCAAATCAATGCAAAGGAAAAGTAAGAACGTGCGATAGAGCAAGTGATCCACTCAAGCGACTTACATGTGATTCATTAATGGATGGGAAGTATGCATATATGAGTAATGTTATTGAAGAACCTACTTTGTTTAAAGAATAAAATAAATGTGGGGAATTTCAAGGGACTTATGCAAGAAGAAAGTAAAGCTTTTGAGGCCAAAAAATTCTTAAAAATTAGTTCTAATAAAGAACAAATGAAGATAAATGAAAATAAGGGTCTGCATGAGGTAAAGAGGCACTCAAATGGTAGAATTTCTAGGTACAAGAGAGATTTGTAGCTAAAGGATTTCCCTAGAGACACAATATAGAATACAAGGACACATTTAGTCCTGTAGAAAAGATGAGTAACATTAGAGCAACCATTGGGATCGGAACTAGAAAGCATGGGAAGATGTGTCAACTTGATGTGAATAATGACTTTTTAGATGAACAACATAGCCTAGAAAACTTGTGAGCTTAATTGACTCAAGAAGCTTATGATTGATTTCAGCTTAGAGATAAATAAATTTACAATCTTATGTGATAACATGAGTAGTGTATATCTATGTATGAATTTTATCTCCCATGCTAGTAGCAAACATATAGAAGTACACTATCCATATCTTAGGGACAAAGTGTTGGATAAGGAGAAACACATGAAATTTATACGAGCCCACAATCATTTTGATGCCAGTTTTACCGAAGCATGGGACTCAATCAAGCTACTAGAGTTCTAAAGAGGCATTAAACTTGGATGAAGACTTGGAGGTTTATGCTTGAGCGGGAGTGATGGAAATAAATTGGAAATTTTAGAGTCTTATGAACCGAACTATTCTTGAGACTTGGAGCATTGAGACGTAAGGAGCCAAACATACAAAGTTATGTTTCAAATTTCAATTCAAAAACTCCTTATATCTCTCATTGAATCATCAAAATACACTAAGGTGTGATGAATCCTATGTACTACAAAAAGCGACTCCTCCATTTTAGGGAATCTTTTGTGAGCTATAAAATCATAACTTGTACTTTGGCTTAGGAAGATCTCATGTGTGAATTGTTGAGATATCAAGCTCAACATTTGATGATCGAGAATGAAACGTACCAGTTTTTGGTTCTCTGACATGTATAGTGGTCACGCCGGTATATGTCAGGGATACTTCATTGAGATTTATTAGATTTATCTACCGAGAATGATGACACATTTTTTCCTTGCCAGCTCACTCATTCATGGACATTAGGTTTTTCCTTATGTATTGATCTTTAAATATTGTACTTGTTGTATTCTTGTTTTTAGGTCATTCTTGTACATTCCTTTTTATGTAATAGAAGAAGAAGAAGAAGTTCATTCTTCATTGCCTCAATCTGTGTGTGCATCTCCTTGACAGTGAGAGTGTGTGTATGATCTCTCTTCCTTATCTCGTTCCTCGTAACATGGTATTAGAGCGAGCGTGGCTCTAGAGAGCTCGTGGAGAAAGCGACAATGAACAGTAGGCAACAAGGCATGGAGTAAATGTGATTCACAAACGACCTCCATTTGCTACAAAAAATGGAGTGAAGGTAGAAGACCTCAAAATATTTTCATGAGTTATACCTTTAGGATCACTTGTTTTTGTCAGATCAAAGTTTTGGAGCCATCTCCACCTCCGTTTCGAGCCTGTAAGGTGGCACCCACAAAAAAACCAGGTTAGTTTGAGAAAATATACTTGCATCGTGATCGAAAACGGTCATATATTCTAGATCTAGAATTTCAAGCGGTTCTATGTATTGTTGATACATGGAAACTATGTTTTTCAGAGATCGAACTGTCACATCATAGTGCAATAGTGTTCAAGCAGAAGTGTTGCTTGTAGTGTTTTGTAGTGTTGTGAATTGCTACAAAAATGGCAAACGTAGATGGAATGAGTCAGCTTATGAGCGATAAGCTAGACAAGAACAACTTCCATGCTTGGAGATTCAGAATGACAAATTTCGTGATGGGAAAAGGCTACCAGAAGTACATCGAAGAAGAGAATGAAAATGCTCCACAGTTATTAGAAAGGAATCGGACTGCAGATCATGTAAAAACATATGAGGAATGGAATCAAGCAAGGAGCATGAAAGGTAATGTAGTGGCTATCTGTTAGCATACAGGATAGCATGATTGGACACATACAGGATGCCAAGACTCCAAAAGAGGCTTGGAACGATTTGGTCACATTGTATGAGACTAATACAAAGGCACAGAAATTGCAACTCAAGAACGAGCTGCATACATTGGCGAAGAAGAGCATGTCGATAAGTGACTACACCTTGAAAATCAAAAGCATATGTGAGTCACTTGCATCTATTGGAGTGAATGTAGATGATGATGATAAGGTGGAAGTATGCTTTCGTGGTTTAGCAGCTGCATATAAGCTGTTGAGAGCTTCTTTACAGACAAGGGAAAATATTCCAAATTTTGCTGATTTGGTATCTATGCTGATTGTTGAAGAAAAGAATCTTGGTGAGGATTTAAACTCCCAAGGAAATCCTAGTTCTGAGTAGGTATTATATTCTAGGAGAGGAAGAAAAGAATCTTGGTGAGGATTCAAACTCCCAAGGAAAGCCCAGTTCTGAGTAGGTATTATATTCTGAGTAGGTTTCGGAAGTGGAAGAGGAAACAGTAACCAAGATCAAGGTCAACAACAAAATCATGCAGGAGGAAGAGGACAGTTTCGAGGCAGGGGGAGCCAAAGAGGTCGCAAAAATTTCCAAATAAATGATTCAGGTAATGATAATTCTGGTAAACCTAGACACTTTGAATGTGATTGCAGGTTGATGAATCAAAATAACAGAAGGCAGCAAAACAACTATGCATCCACAAGCGCAGATGATTTTGAGAAGATATTTATGGTTCAACATCACATGATGAATACGATGTTTGCTAGTGTTTCAAAATCGAATGATAATGTCTCGTATGTATATTCAAGTGCTTCAGATCACATGACGAGTCATGCAGAATGGTTTAGTACTTTGAAGAAACTACCAGTTCGTGGATATGTTGAAACAAGTGATGACACATCACATCCCATTTACCATACAGGAAACATAGCATTATCTATGGAGGATGGAAAGTTAAAGGATCATGTTGATGTGCTACATGTTCCAAATATAACAAAGAATCTTGTTTCTATTGGAGAAATGGTTGATGAGGGATTACAAGTTAGGTTCAATGCTAATGGGTTATATGTAGAGGAGTACAAGGAGGATGGACGATTGGTTGCCAAAGGAAACAAAGTGGGTAGGATGTTCATCTTAAATGTGAAGATTCTTGAAATGAATGTAGCCATGTTTGTAAAAGGTGTAGGATTTATTACTAATATAGAGATTTTGCACAAACAAATTGGACACGCAAATCTGCAAAGGCTGAAACTGGTGGAATCAAAGGAGATTGTCCATGGACTACCAAATTTCAAAGTTGGAGAAATGCAAAAGGTATATGGAGCATGTCAATTTGGTAAACAGTCAAGAGCATCATTTCCACATGACAAGCATGTTAGTGAGAATGTACTAGCAATAGTACATAGAGATGTTTGGAGACTAGCAAAGACCACATCTATGGGAGGTTGCATGTTTTATGTTACTTTCTTTGATGACCATACATGCAAAGTATGGGTATATTTCATGAAAGAGAAGAGCGAGGTGTTCACTCACTTCCAAAATTTTAAAGTTCTGGTGGAAAAGCAGACATGGAAGTACATTCAGACATTAAGATCTCATGGAGGAGGTGAATCCATGTCAAATGAGTTCAACAGTTTTCTAAAAAATCATGGAATTTGGTGTAAGTATTCATGCAAGTACACATCACAATAGAATGGTGTTGCTGAATGCAAAAATAGACATATTCCAGAAATAGCAAGAGCCCTGATGGCTGAAAAGAATATGCCTCATTGTTATTGGGCAAAAGTTGTGCATACTATTGTATACATCATGAATAGAACTCGGACTGCTGCTGTACATCAAATTACACCTAAAGAGAAGTTTACAGGTAAAAAGCCAAACTTATCACTTGTAGAAGTTTTTGGTTGTATTGCATATGTACATGTCTCAGATGAATTGAGGATGAAGCTTGATCCAAAAGCAGAAAAGTGTGTCTTCATTGGATACTCCCTTGAGCAAACAAGATATAAATGTTATAACCCACTCGCATGACAAGTAAAGGTGAGCAGAGAAGTGGTATTTGATGAAATGTCAAGCTTCTATGTAGATGCCAAAGAAGGCCTGAATCTTGAACCAAATGACAAATAAAATGCTAAAAATGAGTGGAACGGATGCATCACCAAGCAATAGTCAACTCAAATCCATGGATTGGAAGATTGCATGGACATTTCAGTCCAACAAATTCATCAAATAGATCCAAGAAAGGTAAAGAAAATCATTCTGCTGGTAATAAAACATGTTCAAGCTTTGAAGATATTGATGGAGACTCAAGCGGTTCAAAAAAGAGTCTTGATGAGGAACCTCGATTGCCCTCTGTAAAGACTCCAGGAGTAAGAAGAGCACATGCAAATGATACAAGGAAAGGTGACCCAGGACAAAGAAGATCTAGGAGGATGCGGAATTCAATGCAACGATTGACGTATGACACTTATATGGCTCGTCATTGTGCCTACATGACAAAGGTAATACAAGATGTTGAACCTTCTTGCTTTGAGATGCAATTGGAACTGTAGATTGGGAAAAAGCTATGGATGAGGAGATGGCTTCACTTCATGGAAATGATACATGGAAGGTGGTTCTATTGCTGCAAGGAAAGGAACCCATAGCTGCAAATGGGTTTACAAGGTAAAGCATAATGATGATGGTAGCATAGGGAGGTATAAAGCATGAATTGTAGCTAAAGGATATGCACAGTCATATGGCATTGATAATGAGGAAACATTCATCCATGTAGCTAAAATGTCTACCGTCAAAACACTTCTTTGCATTAGCTACAACAAAAGGATGGACTTTGCATCAGATGGATGTGAAGAATGCTTTCCTAAATGGTGAGTTACAAGAAGAAGTATATATGGACTAACCACAAGGATATGAAGATTCAAAGCATCGAGAATATGTTTGCAGGTTGCAAAAGGCTTTGTATGGGATAAAGCAAGGCCCTCATGCATGGCATGTAAGGATTGGTGATTACTTAACCATCATTGGGTTTTTTAAGTGTGATGCGGATCACTCACTATATGCAAGGAAGGTTGATGATGGCATCACTATTGTGGCTATTTATATTGATGACGTGATCATAGGTGGTGAAAATGAATGAAGCATCAACGAGGTAAAGAAACTTCTTATGCAGGAATTTGACATGAAAGATCTTGGTATGTTGCGCTATTTCTTGGGCATTGAGTTTATACATATAGAAATAGTTGTATGGATGTCACAAAAGGCAATATGCCTTGAATATACTGCAAAAGTATGGTATGGCTAATTATAAGCCAATTTCTATGCCATTAGATCAGAATTTGAAGTTGGACACTACATCAGGTGAAGCATTGGAAAATGCTACTATGTACAGGAAAATTGTGGGAAGTCTTATATATCTTACAATTACAAGGCCTGATCTAAGTTATACTCTTGGACTTGAAAGTGAGATTATGCAGGTTCCTAGGAAGTCACATTTGGATGCTCTTAGGCACAGTCTACGTTATGTGAGTGCCACTTTGGATTATGCATTGATTTATGAGGTTGGTGTAGATTTGCAGGTTTCTAGATACACCGATGCTGATTGGGTTGGTAGCATTCCAGATTGAAGATCCACTAGTGGTTTTCTATTCTCACTTGGGAGTGCAGTTTTTACATGGAGCAGCAAGAAGTAACCCACGATTGCTTTGTTGAGTACAAAGGCTAAGTATAGAGATGCTGTAATGGCAGCATGTGAGGCATCATGGCTTTTGACACTATTTTCAATTGATGGGGGTTACTTGATTCATGATCTTACACAAATACATTACTTCATAACATGACCATCACATGGGAGATATAGTTCGTGTATTTACACTCACCTATTCTTTATCATTGTTTATTTTTTCTCCCAAAGTCACTTTGACCATATTGTCCTTTAGTGAGAGACTATTACCATTAGTGTCCATGTCGGACACTTTTGTATATGTTCTTTAAATAAAACATATAGTGGCCTCGTTAGCCATAGACAAGATGTTCGACTGCATTTGTAGCACCTAAGAAGTATGTGTTTGTGCCCCGTGTGTACTGTGTTTTTTTCTCTGTATTTTGTAGCCTTTGTGTGGAGCACCTTGTGTAGTGAGTGGAGCTTGGTTCTCTACCTCAAGGATAAAATTGTGGAGCCCTACTTAAGGAGATTGCACTATCATGCATCACCATGAAAATACTTCAATGCTATCCATTCTTATACTTCAGTATTGGATTGAATCTCTCAACATAATAATCAAGTAAAACATCCTCTAGGAGATGTTGATAGTACTTTGGAATTGGCTTGAGGGTATTTCCCTACAATGAACCAAAGTAAAAACATTTAATGATAAGGTTTCTAGACCATATAACTCAAGCATATATACAATATACCAATTGTTTCACATTTTTTGAACCTTCTCTAGAAAGAATCATGCAAAGATAGATGGGTAGAAACCCTTAGAAAAGTGTGATTTTGTCAAGATCATTGATAGTATCATGTTTCAAACTATCATGCCAATGCATCTTTTCACAAATTTCCTTTTAGGTTGTTTTCTTTCTTTTGATGCAATGGACTCCTCTAGTGTGGTACATTTGAAATGTAGGTACTTAATACCATATATGTAGTTCTACCATATATTGTTTGCACCTCGGAATAGGATTCTATTTTTATTTCTAGATATCAATTTTAGTTATTTTCAACCTCTTGGGGTCTCTTGACTTCCTCAACTCTATCTTGGGAAATTCAAGACTCCCATTGTTTGCATGTCACAAGCATCAATACAAATTCTTGCACCTTATCTGAGTCGATAATTCAACCTATGCTCCCATTTATATCTTTTAGAACATTCCCTTAGTCTAAGGTTAAGGTTAAATCAGCTGTTTAAACCAAAAAACTCTGCTTTATCATGAGTTTATGCATTTTGATCCACTACAAGTCCCTTAATAGGAGAAAGTACCAATTCTTTCAATGATCCAATAGTAGGTGTAGTGAAATCCTCAAGAACATACTCCTATAAGAGTTTCTTAAGTTAATCACAGAAATATTCTTAGTTATAAGAAGTAATAATCCTAAGTTTGATTCAAGATGTAACCCATGCTCTCGCAAAGCTAGATAATCTTAGAATCACTTGCACACCACAAAAATCCATTCTAAGGTTAAAGACATGAAAAAAGTTTGATTCATGTTCTTTGACAATTGCATATCAAGCATGTACAAAATAGTCTCTATCTCTAGTGATGTTTTGGGTCATAAACATAAGTTCTAAGTGAAAAATTTATTGTACATATATACCAAACTCAAGTCACGTTCCTCTTTCTTTAGTATCTTCTTTAGTTGAATTTTCATCACCCTTCTTGATTAAAATCAAGAACTCTTAAAGATAAAATTTGAATCCTAATTCTCCTTCTCATTTGATGTTGTGTTCATTGGATGTCAAAAATGTATGGAACTAGGGGTGAATACTTTCCAATGCTTCTATCTCGGATAACATACACACATACATACATACATACATATATATATATATATATATATATATATACATACATACTCTCACAACGTTTACTACAAATGCAATGTGTGGTCTCTTCGCTACCATAGCATACATGAAACCACCGAATACAAAACTATCAATGATTTTTTTTATGGATTCCTTCTTCTCATTTTATTTGGGGAAATCATCCTTGCTCGATTTCACACGTGTAGGAAAAGATGTACTAAATGCTTTTCCATCCTACATATTGAACCTATAAAGTACTTTGCAAGTAATTAGCGAAGATCCTAATGATGAATATATCATCAACATAAATTATTAAGCATATCTCTTAGTATAGAGAAAATGATCCTCATTACTTCGAAAATAGCCATGTGACATCATAAAAGTGTCACAATGTTTCTACCATTGTCTAGGGGATTATTTAAGTCCATTTAAACTCTTCTTTACCTTAAAAACTAGAGTCTCTTCTCTAGGAACTACATAATACTTTGGATGTTCCATATAGATCTCATATATAAGATCTCTATGCAAGAAATTAGTTTGCATATCCATCTGGATCAGTCTTAAGTCGTCCATTACAAAGATACAAGCAACGTGTGTACTATAGTCATCTTCATTCGTACACAAAATATTTCATCAAAATTGACTCCATGTGGTTGCTTAAAGCCCTTTGCAAACCAATTGTGCTTTATAGTTTGGAGAAGCACTATGAAATGTTAATTTTAATTTATATACCATTTACATGGTGAGTTTATATAGCCCTTTGGTAAAGGTACCAAGACCCTAGTACCATTCTTGTGAATAGAGTCTAATTCACTCTTCATGACATGTTCCCACTTGGCATGGTCCTTTGTTTTCATAGTCTCATTGTAGCAAAAAGGCCCATGATAATCTAGAATTATTAAAAAGATCTACATTTTGGAGTATATCTACTAGGTGGGTGCAAGACATGTGTAGAATGTCTCAATGATTGCTTAACAGGAATATTTTTACAATGATCTCATTGGATATTGTTTTTAACATCTCTATCTTAAGAATTCTTATGCATACCAACTAGAGGACTAGTATCTCTAATCATCATGCTTCTCACTTCAACATGATTTTTTAATGCATCCTAAGTCATTTAAAATGGCTTCATTGCCTATTATTGTCCATCTTTACAAATCCCATACGCGATATCCAAATGGATTGTCTCAACCATATCCAATAAAAAAGCATACATTTGACTTATATTCTAGCTCTCTCTTAGATTCTTGGTTATATGAACATATGATTCACATCGTAAAACGCAAATATGACCATAATATGGTGGCTTCCCTTCCCATATCTCTTCTGATACTTTCAGACATTTAGGACTACTAGCTAAAAGGTTAATGACATGAACTCTAGTCAGCATTGATTCTTTCCAAAAGCCCTATGGAAGGTTTTCATGATGAAACATAGAAACTAAGGTAGAAGTAGCTCTCAACTCTCTAGATCTTCCTATAGAATAACAAAAAAGGCTTAATTCATGTGCGATATACTCACCTTTGGCATCATCTACAAGAGCAATATGATAAAAAGAACCACATAATGGGCTTGTGGGCATAAGGCCACACACATCTTTATAAATGAGATCGGAATGCTAAGTTGAAGATTGGATTTGCATTTTATGCACAATCCTACTTTGATTTTCAATTTGAAATGCACACAAAATGAAAAAAAAAAAGCACAAGTAACAAGAATGAGAATGATTTTCCATTCAATTATGCCAGATGTTGCCCAAAGCACCATGCAATACACAAGCCATAGGTTGTTCAAGAAAAGCTAACAAATGCTCTTTCTATGAGACAAGTAAAGGAAAAGTGAGCCATCTTTGATTTCTTTTGCAATTATCCTATTGATCTTTGATATGGGAAAGGACTTAGCATGGAAATCCACTTTGTAACCAAATTCTTTTGGTGCAGAGAAATCAACAATTGAATTTTTGATGAAGGATTGGAAGTCAAGGATTGAAGAAAAGATCAAGTTATGAAGCATGGAGAAAGTATATAAATTCAGAGGATGAAGATGTGTATACATATGTACATTAATTTAGAGTCAGTTCATCTTATACTTTTGTATGGTCATGAGCTTGTAAAGATTTGCCTATATATACAAAGAAAATGTTGGGGCAAATAGGAGAGATTGTGTAAGAACACGTTTTAGGAGAGATATGATCATCTAAATCCATGCACATGTAGAATACACGTTCTCCTCTTTGTTTGATGAACAGAGATGGATGTGCCAAACACACTTGCTAAAATAATTCACTAATCTTTGGTTCCTACTCATTGGAGTTTGCCTTAGGCCATAAGTGCCTTCTTCAACCTAACACCTTGGATTGAGAAAGGAATTCCTCATGTCCATTTGGAAGAGCTTCCATCATGTGCTTGCAAAAGTTACAATGAGTTTGCTAATGACGCTCATCTTTGTTAGAAGTCTTAATGTCTCTTTAAAGTCCACTCCATACATATGTGCAGAACCCTTAGCCACCAATCTATCTTTGAACCTGGAAATAGATCCATCTAAATTACTCTAACCTTTACACACCCAATTGTTACCTATTAACTTCATGCATTGCTTCTTGGTAACTAAAGTTCATGTTGATTCTTGTGAAGTGCAACAATCTCTTCTTGCATTGCCTCTCTCCATTTGTTGTTACTGCTTGCATCTTCACAATAGTTTGCCTCATGAACTCCTACTAAATGTTTTATGTATGCAGAATGAGTTTCTATATAAGAATCATAGGTAAACATTATAGTTCGATATCTAACCCTAGAATTATTCCTTTCTTCACCTTTTGAAGGAATAAACTTTATTTGCCTCGGGTACTTGACCTCTTCAATTGATGTGGAATTGATCTAAAAAAGTTAAAAGTTCTTGTTACCTCCCATGGATTCCTCTTTCATTAGCCCACACACATCTATATGTCTCAACTCCAATGGGTCTTTGCTTATGTAGCCTCTATGGAGGCCTCGCTTGATTGTTTTTACTGATAAGATTCACATAAATGCTTCATATTTCATGCTTGCAAGTTGGTATGCCCTTAAACTAACATGTTTAATTGAATTTTCTTCATCCTTTTATGTTGATATAGCCTATCCTTTTCTGTGACGAAGCCAACTCTGAAACATGCTTGTTGCTATATGTGAAGTAGACATGTTGAGTGCAATGAGAGTTTTCCTCTAAAGTGAAGATCTCCCTTGCTTTCCTACTATTCCTATGCCCTTATACCCTTGCTTTGAATTTTAAACAAAGCATCTACCCTTGCTTAACCTTACTTGATACTCGCTTTTAGACATTTTCCCTATGGAAACTAAGTTCTTTGTGATGTTGGGTACATACAAGACATCCTTGAGACATCTTCCTTCCTCTTTGTAATCCAAATCTACATTTCCAAAATGGGAGATCTCATGGCCTTTATCATCACTTGCTTCTACATTTCCTTTACCTTTGGGAGCATGTAGATAAGTAAAAAAATAAGCATTGCATCTCAAATGAATCCTACATGCACCAGCGATATACCAAGTGCTATCTACTCATTCATATGTTCATCAAACTATTATCATTTTTGGATATTTTAAAAGAATAATTACCTTGGCTTTGTACGAAGGACCTTGTTTATAGTTCCTTTGGTCTCCTTCTTGGTAGCGATCTCTAGCATAGTAGCAAAGCTTGCTACATATGTAACATTCTTCTTTATCTTGAGTTCTACTTTGTTGATACCTTCCTATTTTTCCACTAACTTCTTGAGATGAGATGCTTTGGTCTTGTTTTTGAGTCCTTAAGCGGCCTTTGCTTCCTCCAAACCTTTTTTTCTCCCTTCTTTTTCCTGTTCTTCCTTTGCAACTTTGATTACTACATAGAAGACTTTTACATCTTTGCTTCTAGGTGAACTTGCATCTATATTGATCTCTTCTAGAACCATGAGAGCAACTAGTTTATCAAAATCATGGTGATTAGTCTGTACATATGCTACAACACTAAAGGGTTTCCAATTCTCTCAATCCCTCAAACCATTGAGGATATAAGCACACGATCATCATGATCTATGTGGCTTCCCATGGATCTCAATGCATGTCACAATTCCTTAAAAGTAAGTATGCGGTCATTTATGTTATAACCATAGTTCGTTCCTAAGGTTGTTGATGTCATTCTTGAGATGGATATTCCTTTCTTTTTGGTTTTTTAGATAAAGTGTCTCAAGTGTCTCCCATAACGTCATGCTTGAATCAAAATCCTAGGTGTGGCCTATCATCTTATTTCTTATGTATTGGGAAAGGATAAAAATAAATATCTCATCTCTTTCATTTCATTCTTTAAAGTCTCCTAGCTAGTCATTGGTTGGGTTTAATCCATCCTAGGTCTTTGTTCACATCCACTAATGAATTCCCATAGGCCCTTGGCCATAGGGTAGTTAGAGTCCCTAAATCTCCATGGTCGGTATTCCCATCATATAACTTTTAAATTTGACTATTGAAGTCTCCCATATTTGATCTTTCGTACTTGATCTAAACCGTGGCTAATGCTCCAATGTGTGTACTATGTAGATGAGGCTCTAAATTTATCTTATTCCAAATCTTTTCTTAGATGGAAACTATGTGTATTGGTTGTGTCCAACATGGAAAAAGCCTATGTGTGGGGGGGGGGGGGGAAGGGAGGTTTATCTCAACATTATGCAATGATGAAGCATGAATAACCTCCATAGGTACAGTCATTTGCACCTATCCACATGAAAATTGCTCTTACGAGTAGCATATGCAAAGACGTCGTGATATTTTGTTTAATTGCAGTACGCATAGATAGATTTGTAATAAAAGAATAATTTCAGTTCAAATTGATGGCTACACTTTGATTAAAACGTCTAGAAGATGAGCTACTTGATTCCACACATTAGCTGGTCAACTATATATTACACTCGAACAAGCTTTTCATAAAGAGTAAAAGATAATGAATCTTAAAGTTAACTCAAATTTAGAAAATATTTTCTATAAAAAAAAACACGATTATAGAAAATGAAGAAATAGAAATTTAGAAACATTGCTTGCAATTCAAAGCAAATTGGTTCCAAGAGATCTAGCACACAGAGAGACACATCAATGTTCACACTTCACCTTTTAGAAGGTTTCTTTCAAATTACTATAGGAATGGTTAGAGACTTGGTATGCTTCACAATGACTCTAAGAGCTATTTAATAACAAAGTTATTGCATCCAATGGAGGAGTAATGAGGAAGAGTGAACGATAACATCTCAGGTGTAGGGAGTTGCAACACTACCTTCACACACACACACGCACACACATAGATATCAACTCTACTCAAAGTGCAAAATGAAGCATGCAAGCGGCTAAGTTACACAAGAGACTTGCATGATAACACTCTAGTACTTATTGAAAATTCTAAATGAACTAGAAGGACACCGACAAAAAAATTTCATGATACAAGTACTATATAGAAGAGAAGTTGATCCCTCAAATCGAGGAGCCAATTTCCCAAAAAACCAACCTCCTAAGTTGAATGATTCAGTTGAGAGGCATTGGGGAGTGTTGGATTGATCTTTCTTTATATATTGCTTTGCTTTTATTATTCCACACATTAGTCCATTTGAGTGATTGATTTCCCACGATTTTATGCAAAGCTTAACTTGAACATACCTTGATCCACTATATGTGCCTGAGATCATTGATGCCATGATCATAAAGAGTTGACTACAAGGATATGGATCTAGAAGATTCAAAACACCATCGAGGCTCAATAAGGATGACCAATTATCAAGTTCTCAAAGAATTTTGGTAGATTCTGTTAAGGAAAATGTTCCAATGAACAACAACGATGACCTAGAGAGATTATGTGAGAATGGATGTGCTCACACGAATCAGAATATTAAGGAGTAAATTCCACCACTATAGTTGAACATCTCATATCTCGAAACTTTTTTTATGGCCTCCTTTACAAAATGGGCATATACGAAATGTAGAAAATGCATAAGAAAAGTGAGTAATGATATGTAAACATGCATAATGAGTCACTCAATCCACAACATATGATCAGTTAACTGAAACAAGCCAATAGGGCTTATTGAGCACCTAGAACAATGAGCATACATGTCATATGGAAAGGTTGGGTAAGTATTCCACCTACATCAACAAAGAGACTTCAACATTTGGGTGTCTTTGTGTCAAAAAAACTCATCATATATTTCTTTTAAATCAATATCAAAGGCTTTATGCAAAAATGTAATCTCTATATCAATGACCACATGGGTGTGCATAAGAGTCATGCACAAAAGCGTACATATTGTATGTGTTCAAAATATGTAGGAATAAGCCCCAAAAAGAAGAAAAAAAATAGAATAACGCAATTGAGGATAGAAATTGAAGCTTTAAGGTAAAAAAAAGAGGAAGAAGAGGCCCAAGCAGAGGAGTTAGCACAACTATGGGAAGAACTAAAAGAATTTCATGGAGGGGGCATCAAAAATCGATTTTGGTGCACCATCTGTAGCAAACATGGTCATGTGTTAAGTGATTGCCCTCTTCTAGGCATTACTTGTGACTTATGTAGGAAAGCTAGACATGAAGCTCATGAATGTCACTCAGGAGGGATTCCAACACAAACATATTGGGCGCAAGGAAAAGCCCAACCACCAACTAATGTGATGAAAGATGCACCTAGTCAAGGTAACACTTATAACCCTCGACCTAGGGATAGCTTTGGAAATGGACCTAGAATGCCAATCATTTGTTTCAATGTGGAGAATATGGGCATTTCCAAAGCAAGTGCATTCTGCCAAAAAATGCCCCTCCTTGCAAAAATTGCCTAAAGGCTTGCAAAGAGCCAAGCATCTACATTTGGGCATCACATGTAAATGAGCTCTGTGAACAAAGAAAAAGTTGCAAAACAAGTTAATGTGCCATCACCATCTACTAGAGTAGTGCAGTTAGAAGAAAAATATACTTTTGTAATGGAGGCAAGAAGCAAGGGGAAGGATCAAATGGACATAGACCAAGAGTCAAATACGAGTGGACTAAACAAGAACCAAGGGATACAAGAGAACAAAGCCACTACAAGTCAAGATACAAGACAAAAAAAAAGAGCTCACACATTTTAGTGATATCATTAGGCATGCATTCAGTAAGGCTCATGAGGAGTTTGAATAGTCAAATAGAGCCCATACCCTTAAGGAATCTGCGGCTTGAAGACTTCTCTAATCAAGTCAAAAGGAGGTGAGTATTTTTTATTTGATAAATATGGATGTGAAATTCATATCTGGAGTCTTGTACATCATTGATGAGCCCTCAACAACCACTTTACTGGCAAAGTGTGCTTCTATAAGTAAGGATAAAATTGTAGGGGAATGCACCCTCATAGATTATAAGACCCCATGTCTAATAGTCACTATCACAGAACATGAGTTACAAGGAGTTATTATGGATGGCAGTTCTAACATTAGCTAAATACCTAAACCTACCATGAAAAAGCTTGGAGTCTAACCTTCAAGACCTAATGAATTCACTATAACACTGATAGATCAAAGCATAGAAAGACCTAGAGGAGTGGTCCCTAGAGTCCTAGTTGAGATACAAGGTAACATCTTCACTTTAGGCTTTTTGTCTTAAGATTGCCACATGTAGATGGAAGTTTTCCCCTATTGGTTAGGAGACCATGCTTAAGACATGCTATTGTGTTGCAGGATTGCGTTAAGGACACCATGTGGCTATAGCAAGAGGCAAAAGAGTTGCAACAGATACTTTTAGAAGAAGGACCAGACAACCAAAGACATATCAACATGATGTTGACCATTGGTATTTGTGTGGAAAAAGATATGTTGGACAACCTAGAGTTGGGTTTATATGAAGAAGAGAACATATTGTCTTGACTACAAGGAAAAGAATCATCTTCTTGCTGTGGAATTTTTTTGGAAACACAAGACTTTATTGGTTGAAGAAGCTAGAAAAGTAAGATGTAAATGTTACAAAATTAAATGAAAGAATAGCTAAAATAGAGATAAAAAAGATGGTGCATGTTGGAAATACTATTCCAATGGAGGATCTAGGGTGGTCCTTTCCCATGGTCACTGTGCAAGACAACTAAAATGGAGTGGAATAATATAAGAGACTATGGAGGGTAAAGATCTTCCATCATTCATCATCTCCATGCTCAATGACATCATCAGCAAAAGTAAAGCAATCTTGATCACATAGCACTTGCAATATCAATCTAGGTAATACATAGTCTTCTCGTCCCATTTTTTTGCTTATGTTTTATTATTTTTCATCAATTTTCATGCTTCTCCTTTAAGTTTTTTATGCAATTTAGAATCCATTTCATACCACTTTTCATGAGCACGTTGTTGGAATCTTTTTAGGAATTTTTTAAGAATGTTTATTTATTTTTTTAGATTTTTCAGAATTCCTTATTTTTTCAATGTGATTTTTTTGATAAAATAGAAGAAAAAAACAATGCTCCCCCTCCCCCCCCCCCAATGGTGTGGTTTTCCTTTCTTTTTCTAAATTTTTATTGGACATATGCTTCTGGCTCTAGATTGCACCTCGACTGGTAATTTTTTTCAATGTTGAGTTCCATTTCATGTTTCTTGTTACTCTGAGGCTCAATTTTTCCATCACTTTCATCTTAATCCCAAATTTTTGTTTGCTTTTGGCTCAAGCCCAATATTTTGTCCAAATTTATCATGTGCTTTTTATCCTGCATGTGGTCCACATTGTCCCTTCCATCCTTATTTTCCACATGTTCCAAATTTATCCATATGAACCATCTATAGCTTCCATGTTTTGGAAATGTTTTCCCTATCAACAACCCCAAGTCATACCCCGTGCCCTTCACTTTATACCTCAACACAACCCAACCCTTCCCCCTCCTTGTCCTTTCCTTCTTAACCCTTCAACCTCCCTAAGCGTTCCTTCCTACCCTCCATTTTCTAGCTTCTGCTTCTTCAATGAGATAGCATCCAATTTGGGTTGTTCCCTTGTGATGTGCTTTTGTGCTCCTAGTAAAATTGGTGGCTGCTCATAGGTCATTTAAGGTTTTGCAAAACTAATGTCACGGTGAAACCTCTCTGCTCATAGTTTGGTTGTTATCTCTTCGAGATCCAGAGCCCATTAGGTGGTGGGCAAATGGTGACTAGTCAAAGTCAAAGTAGTCAAAGTCAAATTGGTCAAGTCAAAGTGGTCAACCACAAAGTTGATCATAGCTCCAAGTGATGACTTGCAAGGTGGTGCAAAAGTATAAAGTGGTGCACAGGTGGTGACAAAATGATTGAGAACAAGGGTGCATAGGTAGTTCACAAATAGCTTGTTTAGAATAGTTTTTGTAGAGAAGTTGAATATAGGTTTGGTTATAGTTGTGATTGGAATTGCTTCCTCCATTGTTGAACCTGCCTCTAGATCGTCCATAGCTCCCTCTATGGAATCCTCTTCCCCTTTGGTTCATTGTGTTCTTGAAGGATTCTTCTATTGTGTGGTTGGTAAGATCACAGATGTTGGAAGATGGAGTGTTGTAGGTTCTCCCCCGGCCTTGCTTTCCTTCTCTACCCCTTCCTCTAGTACCTCTTCCTCTACTTGTGTAGTTAATTTGAGAGGTACCAAGCTCTTCTTCATTCTTTGTTCTTTTACCCTTATCCTTAGTTTTATTCTTATTTGCAGAACATTGATTAGCTCCAGAGTTTGTCACCATTCTTGTTGAGCTTCATCTCATGGGTGAAGAGTCGCCCCATCAAGGTGTTGAGATCAAGTATTTGCATATTCATATAAAATTCCCTTGTTGTGGTGAAGGACTCCAACTTATCATCAACTTTGATGCCATTGATAATTTGCCTTACTATATGTTCTTCTTCTATCTCCTCTCCAATGCTTGCAAGCTGGTCAACCACATCCTTCATCTTGGTAACATAGTTGGCCACACTTTTTCTTTTGTTGTTTCTTTAGGATTATAAATTTCATCCATAGCTAGTTCTTCATAGCTCTTGTATTTGATGTGAAGTATGATGAAAGTACTTCCCAAGTTTCTTGGGAAGTCTTGTTATTCCTAATATGAGGAAATATGCAATCACATATTGAGTTTAGTAGATAAGACCTGGCAAAAGCATCCTTTGCACACCATGTGGTCAACCTTTCTTGCTCTTCCCTTGTGGGTTCATGCTTGCTCTTGAATGTTGGCATCTCTTCATCTCCTGAGATTTATCTATATAGACTTCTCCTTTGAAGGTAGGCTTGCATCCTTGGTGACCATGCTTAGTAGCTACGTCTGTCCAATTTTTCAAATAATGATGGAAATTCATCTTCCATCTTGTTTGTTGTAGCTCTAGAACCACAGTTGGAGGAGATGGTGGATAATCTTTAAAGACGAAGTGGTGTTGCTTCAACCTGCTTCACACCAGCCAAGAACAAATACTAGGGAGTGTAGTGGACTGCCTTAGCTTGATAATGATCATTAATAATCTCCTATGTTGTTTGGAATATGATCCACTAAGCAATGGATCAAACTAGGTAGGTAGAAAATTCATCCAAGCTCATAAACTTGCTATTCTTGACTTTACACATGTTCAATAGATTGAATAGTGCTATGCGCATAGTAGCAAGTAGCCTAATTCCTTTTGGTGATGTCTAATTAACTGAGATAGCTACTGAAAATGAGTGATTTCAACAAAAAGGATGAATTACATGCTGATTATGATGTTTAACAAACCATAGGACATGCCGGATATTTTTGGGTGCATCAGTCAAGAGACAAGAGAGTAAAGAAGTGTTAATATCTCAAGATTCAGAGAAGCAATGATAATGAGATTTTGTACCTATATAGTAGACAATAGGCTAAATCTATAATGCTTAAAATCAAGGCAAATGATCAATCATACACTGAGAACAAGATCTAAGGAGATCACTATACTGTTGTAGTCATGGTAGAGAAATGGAGTGAAGATATAGTGAGAATGTATGTATTAAATCATATATAAATACAATGATATTGGAAACAATCTATTGCACAATGTGAGAAAGCTGATTGAGCTATGGAATGAGCTCTCAAATCACAATGTATCTCATTCAAAATGATCTCATAGATTTGAGATATCAAGAGGGTCATTTGATCCACGTTTTATAGTTGAGTTTGGAGCCAACCTTTTGAATTCAAATTAAAAAGTCACCCTAAAAGGTAAATCCTAAACTATAGGATATATTCTCTCATCAATCAACTACCAAATGAATGATGATTAGATGCTTCATAACTCCATGTGCAATAATGCACTTTTACGAATGTAAATGTGCTTGATTTTACAAGGAACTGATCATATAAGGTCCCATGAGCAATATGCTACTAAGCCAAGTATGTGGGCTTGATTTCTCTTGTAGAGACATTCCATACGATAATTCAATTCCACTCTAGCCAATTGTCTTGGCCCCCTTGATTTAACCTATCCAATAGTCTTCGTCCACTTGATTTATCCTTAACAATTGCCCTAGTTCACTTGAGATAACTTAAGTGATAGCATCTAGAAGCTCAGACTAGTCTATGCGGCAAAACATCCTCGGTGATGATTGAACCTATGACCTCATGGTTCCTACATCAATACTTTACCACCTAGGATAAGCTCTTTGCTTGGCTAGCCTTCATACAAATTTGACTCATCCTTACCCTCTAGGGCTATTCACCCATGCTTTGAGTTACTTTACAACATGACTTCATTTGTAGATGAGAATCGTATTGAACGTTAAAGAGAGAATCATGTGAATTGAATAAGAGGTATACAATCTCTATAATCATTTCTTCCTAGGATATTGACAGAAACATGAAAGTTGACATAGAAGATTCGGACATATCAAATAAGATCTTGTTTCTGCCTTTTTTGTTTGGGGCATTTTGTTGTTTCCCAAATTATTCTTTAATGGTATTTTCTTCTTCTTCTTTTGTTCTTAATATCCACAGTGAATCTTTGATTGTTGTGGAGAGCTTTTTCATCATATTCTATCTTTTCTAATGGATGAAAGTTTTTATCATCCTATCTCTCCATTGAATATGCTTTCGTGTCTATTCATTCATAGTTAAACCATAAGACAACACATAATCACGGCAACAGTAAGAAACGAAGTACTTTATCCGATACACTTGTGATTTTTTTTTTCTTCGTTTATGTGCGGTTCTTCCATGCCTAAAAGATTAGTTTACGAGTTCTTTTTATGCCTGTAAAATTGATTCAAGTTGCTATTCGACTCTATTAATAAGGTATTGATTTGTAATGTTTTTCCAGAATTGTAAAAGGAGAAAGCATATCCTCCCATGTGTGTGAGAATGCGCCAGGATTCTGCAAAATTGTGGTTATCCGAAATGGCAAGTTGTACTCTACAAACGACTCCCGTGGCTCGGACAATGGCACTTCGTTTTCTCCAAAGAATGGCATCAACAGCGTTTCGATGGCTAGCAACATTGGTAGAAGTACACAAATCATTCACCCGTGCTCTGTGCGTGCGTGTGTGTGTCTGAGTGTGTGCGTGCGCGTCGGAGTGTGTCTTGGGCTGTGTGTGTGTTTGTGTTTGTGTGTGTGAGATAGAGAGAGAGAGAGTATTGACTTTTATATTTCATTGAATACTTTAATCTAAGCGATGAAATATGTTTTTGATTTGCGCACATGACCTGTTAATCGTCTTTATTCAAACCGATCAACAGGAAACGCCGACCCTGGTGACGACAACACAGATGAATCAGAATTCACAACAGCTCACGGCATTGAAATTAGTTCTCAATATAGTTTCAGTGACTCAAGCAGCATTGATGGGCTCTCATCTTGTAGCTCATTCCAAGGGATAGGAAAATATGAGGGAGAGTTGAAGTCCGTTTTGCTACAAGGTCTTCAGGTAGAAAATCTGGATCCTTGAGGCAATCAATGTTCATGGATGTTCTAGGGATCAAAAAGGAAATGGTCGCATAGTTTTTCCAAGAACTTATTGGTTAAGCTCCCCAGTTCAAAGAGGATCAGAGGAATCGTAGTCCTCCTTTGTGCTAAGATTGTTTTGATCGTAATTTAATGCTTGACTGCGTAGCGTGAACCATCCATTATAATCAAAACCTTATAAATAAAGATATTTTTTCCTCAACGGAACATTGCACTGTAGCTGTGATGATATCTCATACTGATGCTCTTCATTTCCGGTATTGTTGGATAGGAGCCCATAGTCTCTTCTTCTCCGCTGCTCCAGTGTATAGAGACTTCATCTGCGCTTAAGTTCGAGCAGCCGAAGAGCCCACTGAAGGAAGTCAAAGTATCAAAATGCCGGGGAGGAGAATCAGCGAGAAATAGCTTTCAAAAGGATGCCGAAATGATTGAAACGGCTACTGAAAAGGTTCTTATTCAAGATCTATGTTTATCTAGTTTTACAAATTAGAGAACTGCTCTATTCATTAATTTTAATTTTGCCTCGGCGGCCACCGAACGTCAACAGAGTGGAAATGCTGTATTGTGTGAGACGGAGGTTGCTCCCTATGTATTATCAGAGTTGTTTCAAAAGGAGTTTGAAGAAATGAACGATGCACAGTCAGCGTTTAAGGATCAAGAGATGTTACGCGATAAGCTCGACAAAGAAATACATGAACATATTGCAACGAAGAAAGAGTTGAAAGCAACCAGGAGAACGCTAGAGGGATTCGTAAGAATGGCGGAATTGGCTGAAAATCAATGCCAAAAAGAAAAACGTAACTGTGAACAACTAAGATCGGAGCTGAGGGAGCATCTTAAGGATCAGCAGACATTACGTGATAAGCTCGAGAAAGAAATGAGTCAACATATTGCAACGAAGAAAGAGTTAGAAACAACGAGGAGGGAGGCAGAATCGGCTGAAAATCGATACCGAACAGAGAAAAGTAAGTGTGAACAACTAAGATGGGAGCTTGAGCAGCATATAAAAGAACTAGAGAGAGAGCAGCAATTAAGAAAAACTGCTGAGGAGAAGGTCTTAGGAGACTCAGTGTCTGCCGCATCAGCAACAAGCAAGGATGACAAGATGTGGTGGCACTACAGTTTCAAAGAGATTCAGACAGCGACAGAGAATTTCCACGAAAGGAACAAGCTAGGGCAAGGTAGATATGGGCAGGTGTACAAGGGTGTTTTACGTCACACATCAGTCGCGGTAAAGGTTTTAGCTGAGGATCGGATCAGAGATCGTCAAGAGTTTCAGAAAAAGGTCAGTAGCAGAAAACGGATGCTTTCATGCGTGTCTTTTGAAGCAATCTTTCCGAAAACCTTCTGTCTTGAATGCGTTCTATTTTGAAGCAATACGTTCTATCTTATTTTACTTGATCTGTATAGCTAGAGATCGTAAGTCGACTGCACCATCCAAACTTGGTGCTGTTTCTTGGAGCTTGTCCTGATAAAGGTTGCCTTATTTACGAGTACATCGCCAATGGTAACCTGGAGGAGCGACTATACTGCGAAGGCGTTACAGCACCTATGCCTTGGTTTATCAGATTCCGAATATGTCTAGATGTAGCGAGAGCCCTTAGTTTCCTGCACACTTGTCCTCAACCCATTGTTTACCAAGAGCTTAAACTTCGTAATGTTTTGCTTGATCATGGGCTTATCAGCAAAATCACAGATATCCACATGGCGGAACTAATTCCAATGACCAGTTCATCTGGTGCGCACAAAATTACAGAGAGTCTGTTCACTAGGGAGCTAGCTTACATCGATCCAGACTATCAGCGAGCGGGCACAGTGACATGTGAAGCGGATGTGTATTCTCTTGGCATTCTCATTCTACAGTTGTTAACGAAAAGGCCACCACTTGGAATCGCTTTTTGCATGGAGGAAGCTTTGGAAAGCGGGCAACTTGACAGAGTGTTGGATAAATCTGCCGGCGAATGGCCACTTGAAGAAGCAACGAGCGTTGCTCAATTAGGCCTAAAATGTATGGAGCCAAGACGAAAAGATAGGGCGAAGCTGAAAGACGATGTACTTCCAGTGCTTGAAAGCGTTCAAAAGTATTCAGGTATAGAGAAATGTCTGATGCTTTGTATCTTGACCTAAAGATAATCTTTTCATTTACTTAACACGCATGTTAGATTTTACAGCGATCCCTTCACTGAATGGAAAACCTTTTAGTGATTCTATTAACAACGAATGTGGTTTGTCGCAGCAAGTTTATATGGAAGACAGACAGATTCTCGACATTAATCGATGTCATTACTGTCAGATCTGGATGATAAATGCATAATGCGACGAGAGAGGAGACAGGCGATGCGGAAGAGAAGTAGGAAGAAAAAGGATAACCGCGTGTTTATCGGTTCATTCTTAAGTACAGCTTTTACACTGTAATGTTCCGTATTTCAACATTGGGTGATAAATTATTTATTCCTCTTACGTGTTCCCTCATATATAACGAATTATTACGGAAGGTTTTCACTCAAATAATCAAACAGATTGATCAGGTTTGTAAAGTTTGACTGTATTGAGCTTTTCTTGATCTTGTGAACTCTTATGATTCATCTTCTTCGTTCTCGACCTCTACAGAACTTGCAATCAAAATCATCAAAAGCAGCCCTCCCCCCCACCCCCGAAAAAAAACTCAAATATTGAAAAAGAAAAAGGCAAATGGTTCCAATAGAGAGGAATATGTAGATACACAGAGGGTTTGAAGAAATAATGGAAACTCGGCCACAAGATGCTCTAGAGCTTCCAATTGTCATTTGTCGTTTCTTACGCATCTTGAATTGATCAACTCCCCTTCGTCCTATGTTCACTATAGAGGGAATGAAGAGAGAGAGAGAGAGAGAGAGAGAAAGATCTTTAACACTAGTGTTGTACCAAAAGACAATTAAAAAAAAAATGATGCGTAAAAATCAACTTAAATTTAGAAAAACCTTTCAAGAACCATAACGGCATATACCTAAATGTTTTATAAAAAATTTTATTATAAAAAGTAACCATTTTTAATAACTTAAAAAATAGAAATGATAGAATATGGTTAAAAAAATTTTTTTTTTTTATAGTTTTATATACGAGAAAAAAGAAATATCTCGAGAGATAGAATTTTCCTTGTGCTGAAATAATTTTTATAATGTTCATTTAAAGTCATATAATCATTTACGATAAGTCTTGGGAACTAAAAAAATCATTCTTATAATAAGAAATTTACTACAATATAGAGTCCTCATTATATAGTTGTACACGTTAGGAGCCATCTATATGATATTGATGCACAAAAACACTACAATGGCTGGCTTTTAATTTGAAAAACCATCATATAGTATCATAAAAATATGCTACATGTTTTTGAACCAATAATTTTTGTACTTATTTTTTATACTATTAACAATCTCAATATTTCATTGAATAGTCATATTCCACTCTATTGAGAATAAAAAATTCATCCTAAAAAATTAGCTTTTTTCAATGATATAATGTATATTAGATCAATCAAAACAATTCTATAAACATTTCAAACTCCTTTATGATAAAAAAAAACTAGCATATTAACTTCAACCATGTAGCATATGCAGTAAATTTTGCTCATGAAATGACCTTCTTTTAGCGTAGAAAAACAATAATATTCTTTAACTTGAAGAAACGACATAGAAATTTGACTCCTAAGGTCATGAAAATATTTCTAGCTTTATTAGTCTCAAATAGTATTTTGATACTTAAAAACGAGTAATATTCATACAATCAATTTTTAAAGTAATTCATAGATGATTACAATATCATGACACATATGAAAATGGTTTTACGCCATGAACCTGTTAATAATCATTGAAAATATCTGATTATGGATAGAAAAGTGTTGATGTATATAAAATAAAATATTTTCTTGCATTTTCAACAATGAAAATTGAGAGATCATGATTTTGATAGGAAATTAACATTAATTGACACCATTCTAAATTATGCACCAATATTGAATCCAAAATCATAAAATTAGTGAATAAATATTATTTTTTATATCCTTAAAAAAACTATATTCTCATATAAATTCCTTTTTTTCATATAATAATCCATTTGCATGGTCTAAAAAGGATCTATTAGAGATTCCAAAGGAGCTTGGATTACATTGAATACCTTTAGTTGAGAGAGGTGCACCTGTAAGAAGAAGGCCTATGCAAAGGCAATGAAGGTGGAAATAACAAAACTAGAGCAAACAAGTATTATTGTTCTTGTAGAAAATTCAAGGTGGCTTTCATCTATGTTTATTCTATTACACTTCTATGTTCCTCGAGTAGCTTTGATGTGAGCATTTTCCCTATACGTGCACACTTACCATGTAGCATATGTTACTCTAGTGCTGGCTACAAGTTTTTTCCCCATGTTACCACATACATGGTTCACTCATATGTGGTGGTACTTTGTAGTTAGGGATATTATTCAACTCTTACTTCAGCTTAGTTCATTATCAATAGAGAGAGCTATTCCAACCATCATCTTCTCTGTGCATCTTGCTGCATTTGTACTCCTTGTGTGTCCTTCTCGCTTGCCTCTCGCACTTCTACACACACCCAATAGTGGTATCAAAGCAGGTTCAACTCCTTCTCAAGTTTTGGTTTTCTGTGTCGAGACATGTGTGCACTTTTAAAAGTGCAAATCAACTTGGGACTAGCATAGAATACTGTATTTCGATAGCTAGGAAACATTTCCACCAGATGCCCTAGGGTTTTACCCCCACTTTGAAACCATTCGTGCAGTCAGAATTGCAATTTGAGTGATGGTTTTTTAGCTGAAATTTCAGCATTCATTTTAGCTTTCGTTGAAGTAAAGATTTTGCCACATTCTTGTTCGTTAGTGAAATGGAGAGCAACAATGATTTGTTTGGCATGCTTCAAGCTGAAGATAAACTTGATGGGACCAATTATCAGATGTGTTCTTACATGATGAAGCAGGTTCTTGTTGCAAAACAACTTTGGAGCATAGTGATAGACATAGATCGAAGACCCGTAGATGCTTCTACTTCACAGTCTACTATCACAGATGGAGCTTCTTCTTCAAGTATAGTGGTTTCTCCTTCTCTACCTGCACAAGAGCAACCTAGATGGGATGGAAAAGATGCTCAAGCTCGTGCATTGATTGCACTTTTTGTGAATTTTCACATCGTTCCACACATTCAACCATGTTCTACATTAAGAGAAGCATGGGACACTCTTGCTTCTTTGTATGCCATGCATAATGAAGCATCTGTTGCATACTTGAGAAAGCAACTTAAGGATGTATGTATGGCTGAAAATGATTCTGTGGATGTGTATGTGACACGCCTCAGGGACTTGAAAGAGCAATCGGCAAACATAGATGAGATTATCCCGGATGCATCAGTTTCTTTTACTTTGTTGAAAGGATTCCCAGAATCTTTTCAAAACTTTGCTACTAGACTCTGTTTGGTTGCGAAAGCTAATCCCAATATGTATGCATTTGATGAGGTTGTGTCTCTTCTTTTGCAAGAAGAGTAATCTAGAGTGAATAGGAGTGGTTTGGTCGAGGGAGCCCAAGCACTTGCTATCTCACAAAAGGGGAGAAACAAATATGGTTCAGCTTTGGGTTCATCAAAACCAAAGCCTCAACTTTCCTCTTCCACTCATTCCTCTAATGATGGTGATTTGCAAAGGAAGAAGAGATGCAAATATTTTCAAAAGGTTGGTCATACTATTGATGAGTGTAGAAAGCTTGCTAAGTGCAATGAAAAGAAGAAGGAATCCGGCATGTCTATTGTTGAAAATTGAACAAATATAAGGAATGATGAAGCTAACATGGCTCAAGAGTTTTGGCCATGTGTTGTTACATGTCATTATGATGCTTCTTTGCATTCTAAATGTATGGTTCTGAGTGAAGCTGATTCGGATTGGTTCTTTGATAGTGGATCTTCAAAGCACATAACATCATGCAAAAAAAATTGGTGCATCTTTGAAAGATGCACCCAAAGGAGTACATTGGTGTGTGCAAACAATACCTCTTATCCTATCATTGGAGTAGGATAAATTGAGCTTACGGTTGCAAATGGAGATGTGATTCTCTTGAAAAGTGCATTGTATGTGTCCTGTATAAAGAAGAACTTAATTTGAGTTCCATTGATTCCCCAAGCTGGAATTCATGCACACTTCGTTGATGATAAGTGTATGGTTACTAATTCCAAAAATGGTGATATTATCATGATGTCTAGTACACTATGTAACAGTCTATACCACATGGATACATACAAGACGGCTACCTTGAATGCCTTGGTTGTGCATACGTTTTCCATGGCTGAAATGGAGCTTTGGTATGCTTGTTTTGGTCACTTGAACTTTAGTAGTTTTCTTTAATTGCAAAAACAAGGACATGGTTATTGGTTTGCCTACACTTGACTACATTGATAAGCATGCATGTGAAGGTCACATTCTTGGAAAAATGGATCATGCTTCTTTCCCAAAGATAGTCATACACACACTACAAGAAAATTGTAGCTTGTTCATAGTGATGTTTGTGGTCCCGTCAAGGCTCCATCTTTTGGGAAGCATGCATATTTTTTTACCTTTACTGATGATGCTACTCACCATACACGAGTGTATCCTATGAAAGCAAAGAATGAGGTACTTTCTTGCTTCAAAGATTTCTTAGCTATGGCTGAAAATTTTTCTTCACAAAAGCTTTTGACTCTATGCACGGATTGTGGTGGTGAATACATGTCACATGGGTTTAATGCTTTTCTTCGTGAAAGAGGTATTTCACACCAATGTACGGTGCCATGTACACCTCAACAAAATAGTGTTGGTGAGCATAAAAATAGAACTCTACTTGAAATGGCACAATGTATGGTTAAAGTTTTGGATGGAAGCGGTCATGTATGCAAATTATGTGTTGAATCACTACCCTAAAACAACATTGAAATTCATCACTCCTTATGAGGCTTGGAATGATCATAAGTCTATGGTTAGTCATATGCGTGTGTGTGGTTGTTTGGCATATGCTCTTGTGCCATCACAACAATGTCACAAACTTGATGAAAATGCAAAGAAATGTATATTTGTTGGTTATAGTGCTGAAAGTAAGGGGTATCATTTGTACCATCGATTGACACACACTTATATTTTGAGTCCAGATATGGTATTTGCTCAAAATTCAGTTTCTCCTCTACTTGACTATAAAAAATAGCCCATAATTAGCTCATAAGATGTGTCCAATACACTCATGCCTTTGTTCCAAAATGGTTCGCTTGACTATGGCCATGTAGACCAGCCAACTGAGGCTCAAAGAGCTAAAACATTCCACCACAATGAGCTAAGAAAGAAAAGAATCTCCAGCCCAACATGGCTGAAATGTTTTTGCCAAAAAATGTTGAAACTGCTCAAAATTTCCAGCCACATATGGCTGATTATTTCCATCAAAATATGGCTTAAAATGAGCATGAAATTCAGCCCACACATGATGTACATGTTGATGATGTATTTCATAATGAACGCATGTCTATCAAGAGTGCACAAACTATGCCAAAGTGGCTAAAACAAAATTTGTAAGACAACAAATTGAGTGTAGCTTTACTTAGTAGAACAAGATCAAGCTCTCACCATGCATCAAGTCATTTTGTGGATTATTCTCTTATTGCTACAACATGTAATGAAGAGCCACTTTCTCATGAAGCTGCATGTGATGATCCACAATGGATGACTACTATGCAATTAAAAATGGATTCCATACATAGGAATGGTACTTGGGAGTTATGTGAACTGCCAAAAGGAAAGACAGACATTGGTACAAAGTGGGTTTATAAGATTAAGAGAAAATCTAATGGTAGCATTGATCGTTAAAAAGCTAGATTGTTTGCCAAAGGATATGTGCAACAATATGGGATTCACTATCAAGAAACCTTTGCACCTAGTTCACACATGTCTACCATTCTTATAATGGTTGCATTGGCTGCTCATCAAGGTTGGAGAGTGCATCATTTGGACATAAAAATAGCCTTTTTCAATGTTGATTTGCAAGAAGAGGTCTATGTGAGGCAACGTCCTAGATTTGCTATCAAAGGGAAAGAGCATATGGTTTTTCGCTTGCATAAAGCCTTGTATGGTCTCAAGCAAGCTCCACGTGGATGATATGACAAAATCCATAAGCACTTGATTGCTCCTGGCTTCACATGTAGTACAATTGAAATCACACTCAATGTACGCAAAAATGGGGCTGATCTTACAGTGCTTCTTCTTTATGTCGATGACATACTCTTGATTGGGTCATGTGATGCAAAACTTGACATTCTTATGGCTGATTTGAAGCATTCTTTTGATGTCACTTATCCTGGTGTTTGGAACTACTATCTTGGCATCCAATTTGTATCTGTTGAGGGGCGGGGGGGGGGGGGGGGGGGGGGGGGGATTTTCATGTATCAAGCAAAGTATGTTGAGAAACTACTTCAGCATTTTAACTTTGAGGATTGCAAGCCAGTTTCCACACTAGTTGAAATAGGATTTTAATTCTCAGTTGAGGATTCCAGTGATGCATTTGACACTTCGCTTTATCAACAAGCTGTGGGATGTATTATATATGCATGCAATAGAAGGCCGGATATACGGTATGCAGTTTCCTAGTTGAGTAGATTCATGCATAGCCCTGACACTTAGCATTGGCAACTAGTGAAATGTGTGCTTAGATATCTCAAAGGCACTTTGAGCTTAGGTCTCTTTTATGGTAGAGATATTCAGCCATGCTTGCATTCTTTTACACATAGTGATTGGGCTGGTTGTTATGATACTCGTGTGCCCACTAGTGGTAATTGCTTTTTCCTTGGAGACTCATGCATATCTTGGTTGAGTAAGAAGCAACCTACAGTGGCGACATCGAGTTGTGAAGCTGAGTACAAGGTAGTTTTCACAGCTACAATGGAGTGTATATGGCTGAGGTGCCTATTAATGGATCGTTGCATGGAGATTGATGTTCCTAGGCATATTCTCACAGATAGCTAGAATGCTTTGCTTGTTGCACAAAACCTAGTGTTTCATGCATGGAACAAACATATTGAGGTGGATTATCACTATGTGAGAGAGCGCCTTCATGTAGGAGATACTCATTTGGTATACATGCCTACACACAATAATGTGGCAGACATATTCACCAAAGCTCTTCCACGGAAAAATTTTGAAGCTTTTCGCAAAACTTTAGGCTTATTACCTTGTGGGGGCTGACATGTCACTCCGTGTATGTGTTCGCATCATTTTCTCTAGGGGGTTTGTTACACTTTTGTGTTCCTTGAGTAGCTTTGATGTGAACCTTTTCCCTATACATGGGTTGTTTTTACTCTAGAGATGGATATAGATTTTTTCCCCATGCTACCACATACATGATTCACTCATATGTGGTGGCACTTTGTACTTAGGGATACTATTCATCTCTTACTTCAATTAAATTCATCGTCAATAGAGAGAACTATTCTAGCCATGGTCTTCTCTGTGTGTCTTGCTGTGTTTGTGCTCGTTGTGTGTTTGTCTTGTCTGTCTCTCGCACTTCTACACACACCCAACATAGTGTACCTAAGAAAAATAGGGGCAAACTAAGGTGGCTTTCCCTCAACCATTCATAGAACAGGTACTAGAAGAAGTGGTTGGGCATACTTTGTGCAAGTTTATTGATGGTTTTAGTAGCTACAACCATATACTAATTCCTCCTAAAGATAGAGACCAAACTTCCTTTGTTACCTCATGGGGTACTTACGTTTACAAATGCATGGCTTTTGGTCTGGAAATTGCACATGCTTCATTCAATAAAAAAATGTATCTAATATTTGGAAAATGGTTAACACCCTTTGTATAAATTTATTATTTAGAAAAATTACTCATATTATGGAACATAAGGTGAATTACACTCCTACATACAGTGTGGATGCTTTTTCAAGAGAGACCAACCCTGAAATGCTAGTTTAAGAAGCAAACCTTGCAGATGAAGGAAATCCTCAAAAAGTCCACTTAGCCTCCTGGTTGTGGCACTATCCCTTTTTACAAAAGAGGGTAACTTCTCTCCTTTTCTCATATAAAAATGTCTTTGCATGGTCCTACAAAGATCTAACATGGATTCTAGAGGCGCTTGGATTACATCGAATACCCTTACTAGAGGGAGTTGCACTTGCAACAAGTAGGTCGTATCGACTCAATCCAAAGTATGCAGAGGTAATAAAACTCGAAATCGCAAAACTAGAGGAAGCAGGTATTATTGTTCAAGTAGAACATTCAAGGTAGCTTTCATCTATGGTTATCGTACCCAAGAAAAATAGCAAAAAAAAAGAGTATTCATTGATTTTTGTGCTTTAAATAAGGTAATTGTTCAAGATGGCTTCCCTCAACCTTTCACAGAACAAGTATTAGAAAAATTAGCCATTCACACTTTGTACAGTTGTCCTGATGGTTTCAGTGGCTACAACCAAATATTAATTTATCGTGATGATAGACACAAAATTACTTTTGTCACTCCATGGGGCACTTATGCATACACACACATGGCTTTTGGGCTGAGAAATGCACTTGCTTTATTTAATAAAAGAATGTATCTGATATTGGGAAATGGTTGAGAACATTTCTGCACATTTTTATGGATGACTTTTTAGTGTTCTCAGGCATAGATAGAAGAGGAGTAGTCCAAAATTTTCACGATCACTTGGAAAATCTGAAGGTAATCTTTGAGCAGTGTCTCAAAACAAGTTTCAAGTTGAATCCTACTAAATGTCATTTTTTGGTCAGCAAAAGGCACTCTCCTTGGTCACATAGTTTCTGCAAAAGGGATAATTGTACATCCAACAAAGGTCACTACTATCCTTTCCATGCCCATTCCACAGACTCCTAAGGAACTACAAAGCTTTTTAGGCCATGCAAGCTACCATAGGAGATCTATACGGATGTATTCAGAAATAGCTAAGCCTCTCTCAAGGCTTACGAGTAAGAAGATTCCTTTCTCATAGAGTCTTGAGGCAGAAAACACATTTTGTGAACTAAAATTCATTACACAGTTCTCCCTTTTGTGCTAATGAATTTTTTGTCATGTCTACCATTTCTTGTGTTGATCACACCTATTTCTAGTTGCATATGCTATTTCATGGTTGAGATGCACCCTAGATTTGAACATTTTGTCTACTTCTTGTTGTGCCCCCTGACTTGCCTCTATGTGGTTGAGAGCCTTATGATGGCGGTGGCTAGCTTGGCGCCCAATTTCTTGATGGGCATCATAACAAGAGCATGTATTCAGCTTTCTATCAACGGTTGATGTATCATATTGAAAGACTTGTTTCCCATCAGCTTCATGTTGGTTGTTGGCTTCTTCCGACTGTCGGATGATCTACCTAAAGTAATGTGGCGCTATCCTATGTCATACTTGAGCTTTTATATGTTGAGATATGAAGCTCAACATGTGATGATCTAAGATGACAATTACCAGTTTTTCATTTCTCTAACATGTTTAGTGGTCACACCGGTATATGTCAGGGATACTTCATTGAGCTTTATTAGATTTATCAACCGAGTGTGATGGCACATTTGTTCCTTGCCAGCCCACTCATTCGCAGACATTAGGTTTTTCCTTATGTACTGATCTTTATATATTGCACTTGTATTCTTGTTTTTAGGTCATTCTTGTACATTCCTTTTTATGTAATAGAAGAAGACGAAGATCATTCTTCCTTGCCTCAATCTGTGTGTGTGTGCTTCTCCTTGAGAGTGAGAGTGTGTGTGTGAGCTCTCTTCCTTATCTCGTTCCTCGTGACATGGTATCAGAGTCAGCGTGGCTATAGAGAGCTCATGGAGAAGGCGACGGTGAAGAGTATGCAACAAGGCGTGGAGAAAACGCCATTCACAAACGACCTCCATTTGCTACGAAAATCCGTGTGAAGGTAGAAGACCTCAAAAATATTTTTTAGAGTTATCCCTTTAGGGTTACTCGTTTTTAGCTCGCAGATCGAAGTTTCGGATCAAATTTTCGGAGCCAACTCAACCTTCATTTTGACCTCGCAAGGTGGGGCCCACAAAAAAACTAGTTCAATTTCAAAAAATGTGACTTGTGTTGTGTTCGGAAACACTCATATATTCGAGATCCATAATTTCAAGCGATTCCATGTATTGTTGATACATGAAAACTGTGTTTTTCTGAGATCAAATTCTCACGTCATAGTGTGATAGTGTTCAAGCAGAAGTGCTACTTGTAGTGTTTTGCAGTGTTGTGAATTGCTACAGAAATGGCAAACAAAGATGGAATGAGTCAGCTTATGAGTGATAAGCTCGACAAGAACAACTTCCATGCTTGGAGATTCAGAATGAAGAATTTCCTGATGGGAAAAGGCTACTGGAAGTACATCGAAGGAGAGAACAAAAATGCTCTGTAGTTACCAGAGAGGAATCGGAATGCAGAACAAATCAGAGCATATGAGGAATGGAATCAAGGAGCATGAAAGGTAATGTAATGGCTATCTGTTAGCATACAGGATAGCATGATTGGGCACATACAGGATGCCAAGACTCCGAAAGAGGCTTGGAACAGTTTGGACACATTGTATGAGATCAATACAAAGGCAGGGAAATTGCAACTCAAGAACGAGCTACAAACATTGGAGAAAAAGAGCATGTCAGTAAGTGACTACACTCTGAAAATCAAAAGCATATGTGAGTCACTTGCATCTATTGGCGTGAATGTAGATGATGATGATAAGGTGGAAGTATGCCTTCGTGGTTTAGGAGCTGCATATAAGCAGTTTAGAACTTCTATACACACCAGGGAAAATATTCCAAATTTTGATGATCTAGTATCTATGTTGATTATTGAAGAAAAGAATCTTGGTGAGGATTAAAACTCCCAAGGAAAGCCTAGCTCTGAGCAAGTATTCTACTCTAGCAGAGGAAGAGGAAGAGATAGAGGTTTCCGAAGTGGAAGAGGAAAGAGTAACCAAGATCAAGGTCAACAATAGAATCATGGAGGAGGAAGAGGACAGTTTTGAGGCAGGGGAGCCAAAGAGGTCGCAGAAATTTCCAAAGAAACGATTCAGGTAATGATAGTAAAGGATGCTAGAATTGTGGTAAACCTTGACACTTTGAACGTGATTGCACGTTGAAGAATCAAAATAATAGAAGACAACAAAGCAACTATGCATCCACAAGTGTAGATGATTCTAAGAAGTTGTTTATGGTTCAACATCTACTGGTGTTTCAAAATGGAATGATAATGTCTGGTATGCTGATTCAAGTGCTACAAATCACATGACCAGTCATGCCGAGTGGTTTAGTACTTTGCAAAAATTACCACTTCTTGGATATGTTGAAACAAACGATGAAAAATGACATCCTATTGAGCATACAGGAAACATAGCACTATCTATGGAGGATGGAAAGGTAAAACATCTCGCTGATGTGTTTCATGTTCCAAATATAACAAAGAATCTGGTTTTTGTTGGACAAATGGTTGACGAGGGATTACAAGTCAAGTTCAATGCTGATGGATTGTATGTAGAGGAGTACAAGTAGGATGGACGATTGGTTGCCAAAGGAAACAAAGTGGGTAGGATGTTCAACTTAAATGTGAAAATTCTTGAAATGAATGTAGCCATGTTTGCAAAAGGTGTAGGAGTTATTGTTGATATAGAGATTTAGCACAAACAAATTGTACACGCAAATCTGCAAAGGCTGAAACTGATGCAGTCAAAGGAGATTGCCCATGGACTACCAAATTTCAAAGTTGCAGAAATGCAAAAGGTATGGGCAGCATGTCAATTTGGTAAAGAATCAAGAGCATCATTTCCACATGACAAGCATGTTAGTAAGAATGTACTAGAAGTAGTACATATAAATGTTTGGGGTCCACAAAAGACCACATCTATGGGCGGTTGTAGGTTTTATGTTACTTTCATAGATGACCATACATGCAAAGTATGGGTATATTTCATGAAAGACAAGAGTGAGGTGTTCACTCACTTCCAAAATTTTAAAGTTATGGTGGAAAAGCAGACATGGAAGTACATTTAGACATTAAGATCTGATGGAGGAGGTGAATACATGTCAAATGAGCTCAGCAACTTTCTAAAAAATCATGGAATTCGGCTTCAGTTTTCATGCAAGTACACACCACAACAAAATGGTGTTGCTGAACGCAAAAAAAGACATATAAAAAAGCAAGATCCTTGATGGTTGAGAAGAATATGCCTCATTGTTGTTGGGTAGAAGTTGTGCATGCTGTTGTATACATCATGAACAGAACTCCGAGTGCTGTTGTACATCAAGTTACAACTGAAGAGGAGTTTACGGGTAAAAAGACAAACTTATCACATCTGAAAGTTTTTGGTTGTATTGCATATGTACATGTCCGAGATGAATTGAGGATGAATCTTGATCCGAAAGCAGAAAAGTGTGTCTTCATTGGATACTCCCTTGACCAAAAGGGATATAAATGTTATAACCCACTCACACAACAGGTAAAGGTGAGCAGAGATGTGGTGTTTGATGAAATGTCAAGCTTCTATGCAGATGCCAAGGAAGGAATAAATCTTGAACCAAATGAAAAAGAAAATGCTAAAAAATCAAGTGCAAAACTCAATTTTTGAGTGGACCGGATGCATCACCAAGCAATAGTTCCAATCCAAATCCATGGAGTGGAAGATTGCGTGGAAATTTCAGTCCAACAAATTCATCAAATATATCCAAGAAAGGTAAAGAAAAGCATTCAACTAGTAGTAAAACATGTGAAGGTTTTTAAGATGTTGATGGAGATTCAAGCGGTTTAGAAAAAAGTCTTGATGAGGAACTTGGATTGCCCTCTCTAAAGACTCCAGGAGTAAGAAGGGCACATGCAGATGATACAAGGAGAAGTGACCCAAGACCAAGAAGATCTGGGAGGATGCAGAATTCAGTGCAACGATTCACGTATGACAGTTATATGGCTCGTCATTGTACCTACATGACAAAGGTAATACAAGATGCTGAACCTTCTTATTTTGAGGATGCAATTGGTAATGCACATACATACATACATACATACATACATACGTACATATGTACATACATACATACATACATACATACATACATACATGCATACATACATACATACATACATACATACACGCATGCATGCATACATACATACATGCATGCATACATACATATTAAAAAGTAATTGCTTGGAGATTGTTAGTACTATATAAAGAGGGTTTTGATCACTTTCTAAGGAATCACTTATCCATCACATCATTGATTGTTGGAGGATTGTTGACAAGGAGATTATCTCAAGAGGATTCAAGGCCAATTGTGATGATCGGTGATATTGCCATCTCAAGGCCACTTGTCCCATTCACATGCTCAAGAGAACTCAAATGCAGGAGATATTTAATCATTGAGAAAATGGATGATCGACCAGAGTTGATCATTGAAGACCAAATTTATTGAACATATGATGATCGAAGGTGTATTGTTGATTAAGGGTCATTAAACAAAATTGAAGAGAACGATCAGTCACAATCTATGAGAACCTTCATTGTGATAATAGATTGAATTTGGTAGATGAAGAAGTGATGATAAACATGAAGATGTCAAGAACGCAATTTAGATGAAACTTCTTCATAGGACTCCATTCACCCCATCATCAACAACATCAAGAAGACTAGCCACAAGATTGAGATTGTGAGTGAGAGTGTAATTTAAAATGCGAGTGTGAATGAGATTGAGAATGAGATTGGGATTGTGATTTTATGAGGGCGTTATTCTCATTGAGATAGAAAGGGCAAGTGTGAATGAGATTTTGAAAGCTTAGGAGTGGCCATGAGGTCGCGAATTTGTCAAGAATTGATTTTCCAAAGCTAATGTATCGAGAAGGAAGGAGCTTCATCTAGAACCTATTGATGTATTTAGAATTTGACATCTAAGGACTCACAAGATAAGATCTCTCTATTGATATATATATATATATATATATATATATATATATATATATATATATATATATATATATATATATATATATATATATATATATATATATATATATATATATATATATATATATATATATATATATATATATATATATACATATAGAGAGAGAGAGAGAGTTAAACACTTGATCTGATTCATTCTTTTGTTAATGATATTAATGTTTGTGTATGTCTTTTGTATATCTTAGTGTTCATTTTTATGGGTTTGACAAGGAATGTTACACATACATACACACACACACATAAATATATATATATATATATATACTCATCCATTGCTTGTAAAAACATCGAAAGAAGAGTGGCGAGCCAAATGAGGACTGTCGTGCTGCCTTCTTTGCCATATCCAAAGGGCAAGGCATGAGAATTCTAGAATCAGGACAAAGGAGATGGAGTTTGATGATGCATCCTCTTTTCAAACCCGATAGACTCTGTAAGGACATTGTATTACTATATATACTGTGATGATGTAAATAACATATGTACAGTAGTACCTAGGAAACATTATTCCCTTTTAATTGTAGATATCCCATATGGCTTTAGAATGAGTGGCTCTATTAGTCATGGTGAGCTATTCAAGCACCCACAAATATGAAAGATGGTGAAAGATTTTGCTGGATTGACCATGCCACCACTCTTGAAGATTGTCATTATTCATAGAAGGGACCACTCCTTCTCTATCTCAATAGCATTAAAGTCAAGTTCTCATGTTGTCGAGTGTCTTAAATGGTATGTGCTTGTTTTTTGTCTATGTTAAAAATTCGTGTCACATTGTTCTTATATTTTTGAGTTCGCAAGGTAAAGAGAAATGTAAATCACAACCTAGGACATAGGTTTTTTAGTGCTACTAAGTGCCTTACTGTTAGGTACTATGACGAAGTTAGTGAAAGCAGGGCCAGGTAAACATTATAGTGAGAACGAAATTCAAATGTGCTAATGTTCCTTATAGTTACAAAGAAGCTTCATCATATGGCAAGGGACAAGACATCGGTTAATCCTTATCAAAATCCCCAAAAGCTTATAATGAGGTTAATCCAATTGTTCTCTAATGATGATTGGATCTTGCACTTATTCTTTGGAACAGATACTTCTAATTGCAATGTTGTTCATTGAGAATCGTTTGGCATCACCTCTAATAGACTCAAAATGTTCCAGCACCAGATTGTTGTAGAGAAGGATGAAGCCTAGGTGAGCTTCATTAGGATGCGTATAAATGGCTTGAATGAATGTCTAAATGAGAAGCAGGAGGTTGGGATGAAGTATATAGCTGACACAGAGAGATTCTAGCGTGCGTCAAGAGAGCCTGTGCTACCATTGGCAGATGAGCCATGCTTGAGGAGAGAGCTCTAGAGCAAGAAAAGCCTTTAGAGAATTCCCAAATCCTTGAAGATGATGCTATGCATTAGGTTGAGCAACCATATGATTAGCTTCTATGGTAAAAGGGTTGTTGAAGTTTGTAAGCATATACTTTTAATGATTTGATTATTGGAATATAATGATCAAAGTTTCTCTTCTTTGTGCTAAGCCCATTTCACATTGTACGCAGTTGTGTTGGACCAGTGTGTAGTTTCCTTTACATTTATGGTTGATTAAGGTCATATTCTTGAAGTGGTAATTGGAAGAGCTTTGTGAGATAGAATAGACGTATGCAAAAAAGTTACTTCAATGTTTGTACTAGTGTCAAATGATGTGACATAATATATACTAAGGCTCGAAAAGTGTATTTTATTTTTCCATGTCGAGTAACTCAAATTATTAATAACAATGACAAAATAAATCTCTCATCTAGAGTGTCAAGCACTATATCAAGAGATTGTATTTCTTTTTTCTTTTTTCATTATTGGCATTACTTTCTAATATTGGAAACTCTCAAAGGAGGTACTAGATCATTCAATGGCCTTTTCTAGCATTGAATATAATAAAGCTATCTTCTCATGAACTTGATGCTTCAAAATGGTGATTTTTCATGGTACTAATTGAACAAGAAATAATGTTTTCCATTGTGGAATACAAAAATGATCCTTTTTTCAACAATTTGTGCATTTCCTCTCAAATAAAAAAAAGAACATGTCTTTATTCTTGTTTGTTATGACTCTGTGTTATATATATATATATATATATATATATATATATATATATATATATATATATATATATATATATATATATATATATATATATATATATATATATATATATATATATATGTGTGTGTGTGTGTGTGTGTGTGTGTGTGTGCGTGTGTGTGTATGTATGCATGTGCGTGTGTGTGTGTGTTGAATAGCTTGGGTGGAAAATGTAAAAACGATAATTGTCTTAGTGATTTAGATTTTTTGAGGATATGTAAGTCACATGAACTTACATATGCTCAAGAGAGTATATTGTGTAAAAAGAGATATTCCACATCATTTGTTTTGTTATAAATAGTCCATATAAATAAGCTACATATGTGTGTACTAATTACTGAAGTTTCATCCTATATATAAGAGGAGCCCTTTTTAGTTTCTCGAAGTAAAGAAACGATCTCCATATGGTTTAGAAAAAAATTATAATTATACAAACATCGTCAATGGTCTAGAAATGACAATATATATTTTGTGTCAAATGAAATGTTTACATTGCAGTCCTCAATGTGTGAATATGGGTAAAATAATCACCAAGAGATATTTGGCATAAATTCCATATATTTAGATCTCCAACATTTTTTTCGATTTACCAAAACCAAGGGCACTTGTAGTGAATGAAAAGTTTCATAAGATGAATGGGTTTTCAAAGAACTAATTGATTTTCTGTTTGTCATGAGATTAAATTTTTATAATAGTGTATATATTAGACCTCATGATAGTTTTTCTTACTATTTTGCAAGTATGATAAGACCATGAAATCTGCGATGCGTATTTCCACTAGATTATAGATCTGTTTTAGCTTTCCATGGATATATGATCATTTACGATATGATCAATTAATCTTAAAAATGTAAAAACGTTTTTTTTCTTTTCATTCAAAATTTTCTGAATTGTATTTTTATCTAGATTTTGACGTTTTAATTTCATATTATAATATTTTTTACCATTAACCAATAGGATGCTGATAATCACTAGAGCCTCATTTGAGCCAAAATTTAGTGAAAAATATTTCATGCCATCGTTAAAATCTATCCAAAATTTCTGTTCACATGTTTCATATGTTTCTGTATTAGAAAGCGCTTTAAAGATTGGTGTACATTTTTTACGGATGAATTGAGGAAGTTAATATGTTTACACTATAATTTATATATACTTGTGATATTCTAACATTCCTCTTGCAGCTTGCAAGTGTGTAGTCCTTGGACTATACATAAAATGTGATAACACTCCACATCAATAGGCTATATGGTGCAGTTATTTTGGCACAATTGAAAGGGCCTAAAATAGATCAATATGAAGTTACATGCTATATTCATTCTAGAGGATTTGAGTTTATCTTTACATTAACTTCGGTGGTATTTGAAATAGGCTTGCAATGTAGCATCCCAAAGCTTTTAACTAGGCTTGAAAATAATACCTTATTCTTTCTACATGAAAATACTTAAGTTATCCAAGATCAAAGATTTAAAGTCCTCTAAAAGATTTTTCTTGATCTCCTCAATGACATTTGTATCATTCCCTATAATGATATGATCATCTACATCCATACACATGTAGACTACAAGTTCTCTTCCTTGTTTGATAGAGAGATATGGATGTGCCTTGCATTGATTGTCATCATGCTTGATGAAATACTCCACTAATGTTTGGTTCCAAGCCGTTAGAGCTTGCTTTAGGCCATAAAGCGCCTTATTCAACCTACAAGCTTGAATTGAGAAAGGCATTCTTGATATCCAATTGGAAGAGCTTCCATCATGTGCTTGCAAAAATTACAATGAGTTTCGTAATGGAGCTAATCTTTGCCACAAGGCTAAATGTCTCTTCAAATTCTACTCCAAACATTTTTTCCAAACCCTTTGCCACAAATCTATCTTGGAACCTTGAAATAGATCCATCTAAATTCCTCTTAACTTTAAACACCCACTTGTTACCTATTAGCTTCATGTAGTGCTTCTTTGAGACTAAAGTGCATGTTTGATTATCTTGAAGTGCAAGAATCTCTTCTTGCATTGTCTCTTACCATTTAGTGTACTTGTTTCCATCTTCATATTACTTTTGCTCATAATCGTCTACTACTCTATTTATATATGCATAACAAGTTGCTAAGTAAGAATCATAAGTAAACATTATACTTTCATACCTAACCCTAGAATTATTCCTTTCTTCACATCTTGGAGAAATAAATACCTTTTCCTTGGGTTCTCGATCTCTTTAATTGATGTGGTTTCTCTATCCATCATGTTTCCTTCATTCTTCTTCAACTTCATTACCCTGTTCATCGAACTATCCAATGTTGTAAATGATTGTGCTTCATAGGTAGTTGTGATGCACGGAATGAAGGGAATGCAATCTTGATAGAAATTTTAAAGGATGAGGATTTGTGGGTTGAAATAAATCAAGACCATCATGTAAGGAATGGGGAGACTTCAAAGCATACACAGAGCATCCAAATCAATGCAAAGGAAAAGTAAGAACGTGCGATAGAGCAAGTGATCCACTCAAGCGACTTACATGTGATTCATTAATGGATGGGAAGTATGCATATATGAGTAATGTTATTGAAGAACCTACTTTGTTTAAAGAATAAAATAAATGTGGGGAATTTCAAGGGACTTATGCAAGAAGAAAGTAAAGCTTTTGAGGCCAAAAAATTCTTAAAAATTAGTTCTAATAAAGAACAAATGAAGATAAATGAAAATAAGGGTCTGCATGAGGTAAAGAGGCACTCAAATGGTAGAATTTCTAGGTACAAGAGAGATTTGTAGCTAAAGGATTTCCCTAGAGACACAATATAGAATACAAGGACACATTTAGTCCTGTAGAAAAGATGAGTAACATTAGAGCAACCATTGGGATCGGAACTAGAAAGCATGGGAAGATGTGTCAACTTGATGTGAATAATGACTTTTTAGATGAAGAACATAGCCTAGAAAACTTGTGAGCTTAATTGACTCAAGAAGCTTATGATTGATTTCAGCTTAGAGATAAATAAATTTACAATCTTATGTGATAACATGAGTAGTGTATATCTATGTATGAATTTTATCTCCCATGCTAGTAGCAAACATATAGAAGTACACTATCCATATCTTAGGGACAAAGTGTTGGATAAGGAGAAACACATGAAATTTATAAGAGCCCACAATCATTTTGATGCCAGTTTTACCGAAGCATGGGACTCAATCAAGCTACTAGAGTTCTAAAGAGGCATTAAACTTGGATGAAGACTTGGAGGTTTATGCTTGAGCGGGAGTGATGGAAATAAATTGGAAATTTTAGAGTCTTATGAACCGAACTATTCTTGAGACTTGGAGCATTGAGACGTAAGGAGCCAAACATACAAAGTTATGTTTCAAATTTCAATTCGAAAACTCCTTATATCTCTCATTGAATCATCAAAATACACTAAGGTGTGATGAATCCTATGTACTACAAAAAGCGACTCCTCCATTTTAGGGAATCTTTTGTGAGCTATAAAATCATAACTTGTACTTTGGCTTAGGAAGATCTCATGTGTGAATTGTTGAGATATCAAGCTCAACATTTGATGATCGAGAATGAAACGTACCAGTTTTTGGTTCTCTGACATGTATAGTGGTCACGCCGGTATATGTCAGGGATACTTCATTGAGATTTATTAGATTTATCTATCGAGAATGATGACACATTTTTTCCTTGCCAGCTCACTCATTCATGGACATTAGGTTTTTCCTTATGTATTGATCTTTAAATATTGTACTTGTTGTATTCTTGTTTTTAGGTCATTCTTGTACATTCCTTTTTATGTAATAGAAGAAGAAGAAGAAGTTCATTCTTCATTGCCTCAATCTGTGTGTGCATCTCCTTGACAGTGAGAGTGTGTGTATGATCTCTCTTCCTTATCTCGTTCCTCGTAACATGGTATTAGAGCGAGCGTGGCTCTAGAGAGCTCGTGGAGAAAGCGACAATGAACAGTAGGCAACAAGGCATGGAGTAAATGTGATTCACAAACGACCTCCGTTTGCTACAAAAAATGGTGTGAAGGTAGAAGACCTCAAAATATTTTCATGAGTTATACCTTTAGGATCACTTGTTTTTGTCAGATCAAAGTTTTGGAGCCATCTCCACCTCCGTTTCGAGCCTGTAAGGTGGCGCCCACAAAAAAACCAGGTTAGTTTGAGAAAATATACTTGCATCGTGATCGAAAACGGTCATATATTCTAGATCTAGAATTTCAAGCGGTTCTATGTATTGTTGATACATGGAAACTATGTTTTTCAGAGATCGAACTGTCACATCATAGTGCAATAGTGTTCAAGCAGAAGTGTTGCTTGTAGTGTTTTGTAGTGTTGTGAATTGCTACAAAAATGGCAAACGTAGATGGAATGAGTCAGCTTATGAGCGATAAGCTGGACAAGAACAACTTCCATGCTTGGAGATTCAGAATGACAAATTTCGTGATGGGAAAAGGCTACCAGAAGTACATCGAAGAAGAGAATGAAAATGCTCCACAGTTATTAGAAAGGAATCGGACTGCAGATCATGTAAAAACATATGAGGAATGGAATCAAGCAAGGAGCATGAAAGGTAATATAGTGGCTATTTGTTAGCATACAGGATAGCATGATTGGACACATACAGGATGCCAAGACTCCAAAAGAGGCTTGGAACGATTTGGTCACATTGTATGAGACTAATACAAAGGCACAGAAATTGCAACTCAAGAACGAGCTGCATACATTGGCAAAGAAGAGCATGTCGATAAGTGACTACACCTTGAAAATCAAAAGCATATGTGAGTCACTTGCATCTATTGGAGTGAATGTAGATGATGATGATAAGGTGGAAGTATGCTTTCGTGGTTTAGCAGCTGCATATAAGCTGTTGAGAGCTTCTTTACAGACAAGGGAAAATATTCCAAATTTTGCTGATTTGGTATCTATGCTGATTGTTGAAGAAAAGAATCTTGGTGAGGATTTAAACTCCCAAGGAAATCCTAGTTTTGAGTAGGTATTATATTCTAGGAGAGGAAGAAAAGAATCTTGGTGAGGATTCAAACTCCCAAGGAAAGCCCAGTTCTGAGTAGGTATTATATTCTGAGTAGGTTTCGGAAGTGGAAGAGGAAACAGTAACCAAGATCAAGGTCAACAACAAAATCATGCAGGAGGAAGAGGACAGTTTCGAGGCAGGGGGAGCCAAAGAGGTCGCAAAAATTTCCAAATAAATGATTCAGGTAATGATAATTCTGGTAAACCTAGACACTTTGAATGTGATTGCAGGTTGATGAGTCAAAATAACAGAAGGCAGCAAAACAACTATGCATCCACAAGCGCAGATGATTTTGAGAAGATATTTATGGTTCAACATCACATGATGAATACGATGTTTGCTAGTGTTTCAAAATCGAATGATAATGTCTCGTATGTATATTCAGGTGCTTCAGATCACATGACGAGTCATGCAGAATGGTTTAGTACTTTGAAGAAACTACCAGTTCGTGGATATGTTGAAACAAGTGATGACACATCACATCCCATTTACCATACAGGAAACATAGCATTATCTATGGAGGATGGAAAGTTAAAGGATCATGTTGATGTGCTACATGTTCCAAATATAACAAAGAATCTTGTTTCTATTGGAGAAATGGTTGATGAGGGATTACAAGTTAGGTTCAATGCTAATGGGTTATATGTAGAGGAGTTCAAGGAGGATGGACGATTGGTTGCCAAAGGAAACAAAGTGGGTAGGATGTTCATCTTAAATGTGAAGATTCTTGAAATGAATGTAGCCATGTTTGTAAAAGGTGTAGGATTTATTACTAATATAGAGATTTTGCACAAACAAATTGGACACGCAAATCTGCAAAGGCTGAAACTGGTGGAATCAAAGGAGATTGTCCATGGACTACCAAATTTCAAAGTTGGAGAAATGCAAAAGGTATATGGAGCATGTCAATTTGGTAAACAGTCAAGAGCATCATTTCCACATGACAAGCATGTTAGTGAGAATGTACTAGCAATAGTACATAGAGATGTTTGGAGACTAGCAAAGACCACATCTATGGGAGGTTGCATGTTTTATGTTACTTTCTTTGATGACCATACATGCAAAGTATGGGTATATTTCATGAAAGAGAAGAGCGAGGTGTTCACTCACTTCCAAAATTTTAAAGTTCTGGTGGAAAAGCAGACATGGAAGTACATTCAGACATTAAGATCTCATGGAGGAGGTGAATCCATGTCAAATGAGTTCAACAGTTTTCTAAAAAATCATGGAATTTGGTGTAAGTATTCATGCAAGTACACATCACAATAGAATGGTGTTGCTGAATGCAAAAATAGACATATTCTAGAAATAGCAAGAGCCTTGATGGCTGAAAAGAATATGCCTCATTGTTATTGGGAAAAAGTTGTGCATACTATTGTATACATCATGAATAGAACTCGGACTGCTGCTGTACATCAAATTACACCTAAAGAGAAGTTTACAGGTAAAAAGCCAAACTTATCACTTGTAAAAGTTTTTGGTTGTATTGCATATGTACATGTCTCAGATGAATTGAGGATGAAGCTTGATCCAAAAGCAGAAAAGTGTGTCTTCATTGGATACTCCCTTGAGCAAACAAGATATAAATGTTATAACCCACTCGCATGACAGGTAAAGGTGAGCAGAGAAGTGGTATTTGATGAAATGTCAAGCTTCTATGTAGATGCCAAAGAAGGCCTGAATCTTGAACCAAATGACAAATAAAATGCTAAAAATGAGTGGAACGGATGCATCACCAAGCAATAGTTCCAACTCAAATCCATGGATTGGAAGATTGCATGGACATTTCAGTCCAACAAATTCATCAAATAGATCCAAGAAAGGTAAAGAAAATCATTCTGCTGGTAATAAAACATGTTCAAGCTTTGAAGACATTGATGGAGACTCAAGCGGTTCAAAAAAGAGTCTTGATGAGGAACCTCGATTGCCCTCTGTAAAGACTCCAGGAGTAAGAAGAGCACATGCAAATGATACAAGGAAAGGTGACCCAGGACAAAGAAGATCTAGGAGGATGCGGAATTCAATGCAACGATTGACGTATGACACTTATATGGCTCGTCATTGTGCCTACATGACAAAGGTAATACAAGATGTTGAACCTTCTTGCTTTGAGATGCAATTGGAACTGTAGATTGGGAAAAAGCTATGGATGAGGAGATGGCTTCACTTCATGGAAATGATACATGGAAGGTGGTTCTATTGCTGCAAGGAAAGGAACCCATAGCTGCAAATGGGTTTACAAGGTAAAGCATAATGATGATGGTAGCATAGGGAGGTATAAAGCATGAATTGTAGCTAAAGGATATGCACAGTCATATGGCATTGATAATGAGGAAACATTCATCCATGTAGCTAAAATGTCTACCGTCAAAACACTTCTTTGCATTAGCTACAACAAAAGGATGGACTTTGCATCAGATGGATGTGAAGAATGCTTTCCTAAATGGTGAGTTACAAGAAGAAGTATATATGGACTAACCACAAGGATATGAAGATTCAAAGCATCGAGAATATGTTTGCAGGTTGCAAAAGGCTTTGTATGGGATAAAGCAAGGCCCTCATGCATGGCATGTAAGGATTGGTGATTACTTAACCATCATTGGGTTTTTTAAGTGTGATGCGGATCACTCACTATATGCAAGGAAGGTTGATGATGGCATCACTATTGTGGCTATTTATATTGATGACGTGATCATAGGTGGTGAAAATGAATGAAGCATCAACGAGGTAAAGAAACTTCTTATGCAGGAATTTGACATGAAAGATCTTGGTATGTTGCGCTATTTCTTGGGCATTGAGTTTATACATATAGAAATAGTTGTATGGATGTCACAAAAGGCAATATGCCTTGAATATACTGCAAAAGTATGGTATGGCTAATTATAAGCCAATTTCTATGCCATTAGATCAGAATTTGAAGTTGGACACTACATCAGGTGAAGCATTGGAAAATGCTACTATGTACAGGAAAATTGTGGGAAGTCTTATATATCTTACAATTACAAGGCCTGATCTAAGTTATACTCTTGGACTTGAAAGTGAGATTATGCAGGTTCCTAGGAAGTCACATTTGGATGCTCTTAGGCACAGTCTACGTTATGTGAGTGCCACTTTGGATTATGCATTGATTTATGAGGTTGGTGTAGATTTGCAGGTTTCTAGATACACCGATGCTGATTGGGTTGGTAGCATTCCAGATTGAAGATCCACTAGTGGTTTTCTATTCTCACTTGGGAGTGCAGTTTTTACATGGAGCAGCAAGAAGTAACCCACGATTGCTTTGTTGAGTACAAAGGCTAAGTATAGAGATGCTGTAATGGCAGCATGTGAGGCATCATGGCTGGAGATGCTACTTGCAGATTTAGGTGTAGAAGTGCAAAAGCCTATCACCATTTATTGTGATAATCTTAGCATCATACAACTAGCATGGAATCCTATTTTCCATCCTAGAACAAAGCATATCAAGGTACATCATCACTTCATCAGAGAGAAGGTATTAGCAAGTGATATTGACCTTGTTCATGTGAGAACAGATAAGTAGGTTGCTGATATTTTCACCAAAGCACTTAGAGCTGAGAAGTTGAAGATGTTTCAGGAGATGCTTGGATTACAGGATATGGTGTTGAGCTTGAGGGGGAGTGGTGAGATATCAAGCTCAACATGTGATGATCCAGGATGACACGTACCAATTTTTCAGTTCTCTGACATGTATAGTGGTCATGTCAGTATATGTCAGGGATACTTCATTGAGGTTTATTAGATTTATCTATCGAGAGTGATGGAACATTTGTTCCTTGCAAGCTCACTCATTCACTGACATTAGGCTTTTCCTTATGCAGTGATCTTTATATATTGTACTTGTTGTATTCTTGTTTTTAGGTCATTCTTGTACATTCCTTTTTATGTAATAGAAGAAGAAGAAGATCATTCTTCCTTGCCTCAATCTGTGTGTGCTTCTCCTTGAGAGTGAGGGTGTGTGTGTGAGCTCTCTTCCTTCTCTCCTTCCTCGTGACATGAATTAGGGGAAAAAATGAGCCCTCCATGGGCCTTGTAAAGAATTGGATTAGAAATCTTAATGAAAGGGATTAAGGGACCTTAGAAAAGCACTAATAGTATTGTACAATAAAATATTCTTTCATAGAATATTGTATTCAAATCCTAAAAAGGAGTTTACTTTGGCCATTGGATTCTTCAATTTAATGGATAAGATTAAAAGGCTTGAAGAACTAGAGAGAGAGTCTGACATGTGTCTATCTTGATAGATTCTTTGAGGATTTCCTTTTTCACACTCTTTGCATTGATCCTCCTAGATCCAATGATCCTCCACGTTTGGGGCTCTTATGAATGCTGTAGTCAACTGGAGCCATCAAATTCACATTTCATCCAAGGATCCATGTCCAAAGACGTACTTTCCATTGGGACTACTATCCTCAACCATTAGATCATAAGAAGATCCAATGGTGCCCATTTGAAGGCGCTCAAAGTCAAAGAAACAACTAGTAGTTGTCCGATGGGATGCGTTATCCAATGGATTATATCAAAAGATGCCTTTTTGAGGGGGAAGAACATCTAAACCATTGAAAAGCATGCCAATCCAAGTGCCCATGTGCATAGTTGCCTTGACTTTTGCCACTTTACCACTACCTTTGGATCATTGAGTCAATCCAAGGGCTCCAATTGATGTTTAAGGCTTTCAAAACCATTCAACAACAAAACCACAATTTTTTGGTGGTTTTTCCCTCTTTGTGCACACCAAAACAATGGAAGCCCATGGCTAGTATATGTGATTAAAGGACTTGACTCTCTTGCCACCACCCTCTTCTCATTGCTCCATCACTAATCAGTCATTTAGCTAAAAGGTCCAAGGAGGGTTCATTTCTTCCTCTAATGGCTAGATCATTGTAAATGTGAATAAGCTAGTAGCAACATTGCCTTGCAAGGCCCCTATTCTTTTTAGTCATTTTGTTCAGATTTAGGTAGCCATATCTCTCTCTATTTTGGCCATCAAGAAGCTTCATAGCTCTCTGTGTATACCATTGATCCCTCTTCATAGCTATGCATTCTTCTGATCATTAGATTAAGAGCAAGGTAATACGATCTTCTAAAATTATGCCAAATGTCTAATCTTATCTCTAAATATTAGGAGAGAAATAGTTTCTAGAGTGAACAATGGTCACTATGTGTGTCTAGTGAAAAAAATGAATATTTTCTCATAGAGGCATTGATTCCCTATAATTAAGCAAGTACTTTGAGTGCCATAACTTTAATTATAAAGTTCCTATAGTCTTGTAGAACTTAAAAAAAGTTGTTCGGTTCATTCCATATCAACTCAAACAAATAGTTACTTAAGTGACCAAAGCTATCCATGAATGTGCTTGTAAGGCCATTCAAACTTCAGAGTTGTTGGAAAAGCTTTGTCACTCCACCAACTACATATACACATACACATACACATACACATACATATACACATACACATACCCATACACATACACCTACACATATACATACACATACACATACACATACACTTACACATACACATGCATACACATATGCACACACATACACATAAACATATGCATACATATACACATACACATCCACATATACATACACATACACATACACGTATATATACACATACACATACATATACGAATACACATACACATACACATAGACATAGACATACACATACACATACACACAAATCCACATATACATAGGAATACATATACACATACTCATAGATATACACGTACACATACACATACACATACACATACACATATTCATTCACAAAGGCATACACACACATACACATGCACATACATAAGCACATCCACATACACATGAACATACACATACACACATGTAGATAGATATATGCATAGATATACACATACACACACACATACACATACACATGCACATACACATGGATATACACATGCACGTATACATAAACATACACATACACATGACCATACACATTTACATACACATACACACACATACACATACACATGCATACACATACACATACACATACACATACACATACACATACACATACACATACACATACACATACACATACACATACACATACACATACACATACACATACACAACACATACACATACACATACACATACACATACACATACACATACACATACACATACACATACACATACACATACACATACACATACACATACACATACACATACACATACACATACACATACACATACACATACACATACACATACATATGCACATACACATACACATACACATACACATACACATACACATACACATACACATACGCACACATTCACATACACATACACATACACATACACATACACATACACATACACATACACATACACATACACATACACATACACATACACATACACATACACATACACATACACATACACATACACATACACATACACATACACATACACATACACATACACATACACATACACATACACATACACATACACATACACATACACATACACATGCACATGCACATACACATACACATACACATACACATACACATACACATACACATACACATACACATACACATACACATACACATACACATACACATACACATGCACTTACACTTACACTTACACATACATAGTGAAGTCATAAGCTCTAGCAAGCAGCCCGGTTGCTTGCTTACCTCATTTTCTCATGATTTTGCTCCTCTCTATCTAGAGGTGTAGTTAGGCTTTTCCAAATCTGATTGTATTAGATTGTAGAGCAATGTTTGCCCTCTCATTGTAATCATTCTCATTGATTTCAAGCTTCATTTGGTCTCTCATATAGTTCCTTGAATTTTGCAAAAGTTTCAAGTTAGTTTAGTGGGTGAGTTGTGAGAAGTTGCCAATTTTGTGAAGGTATATTTGTGAATGTAGGTAGAGAGTGTTACAAATAGGTAGCCTATTTTGCAGAGGGCGATTCCCATCTCAAATATCCATTTGGGATTAAAGCTTGTTGCATAGCTATGATAGTCTTATGTAAGTGTGAGAGGTTTCATTATAAGTCTTTATACACATACAGCAAAATATGCAGAATAGTGAGCATATATCATTGCTTGTGGACCTATTGGAGGGCAGCCATCTTCCATTCTTGCATTGGGGTGTTATAATCATTCCCCATCAGTGGTATTAGAGCCATTTAGGAGGCTTGGAAGCATTTTTAGGCATCATATTGAGGACTTTAAGGGATCAGGACAACTCATGGAAGCACAAAGAGAACTTATCAAAGCAAGAAGACATCAAAAGGGGGATATGTTGATTGAGATCTCAACTAGTCAAAGGTTAGCAATAGAAAACCTATCAAAAGGTAATATACACAGCTTTTTTATCATACGAAAGCCTGAGAAGAAGCTAGAGGAGCATGTTAGAGCTCAGTATGGCTGCGTATAATGCACAAATAGAGAAGTTAGAGAAAGGCAATTATCAACCATGGAAATTTAGAGTTAGAAACTACCTTATGGGAAAAGGATTGTGGGGTTTAGTGAGCGGCATGAAAACAATGGCTCATGTACATGATCCAGCACTTCAAGTGCAGGTCAAGGAACTTAATGAATGGCTAGAAAGGGATAGGAAATTCATATCATTCTATCGCAACACATAAGCAATAGCATGATAGGGAATATGCAAAAGATTGCACACAAATGTTGGTGCATGTAGGGTGCTTAAAGCAAAGTCGAGGGAGTTGCATCTACGCTTAGCAGGTAAACAATTAGCACTTGGAAGCAAAACATTAGCAATAAAATCTTTATTCGCATCTTTTATGCCTAGAAATAGGATAGCTAGATTCGGTTGAACTTCTTAGAAAGGTATCAATTTAGGGAAAGCATCATCAATTATATGTACATCGAATCCTTCCAAAGAAATTTTCACTTGAGAAAAGATTTTTTTTTTTATTTTCTTAGACAGTTGTAGAAAAATTGCATCTTCATTCATTGAATAGGTCATTGAATGAGCAATCCAAAAGTTAAGAATATGCTTCTATGATTTGACATTTGCATGATAAAGTGATCAATGCCTAATTGTAACAAAGTTAATTCAAAATTCTTTCTCCATTATACAAAAAAAGAATCCATCGCAGTAACATACATTTTATCGTGAATTGAATCCACAAGGAATTCGAACACGCTACACATCATCTTTGCTTCCTTCTAGAATCTGTAATGCGATAAAAGAACTTACAGATGCTATATGAGCTATCAACCTTCATTAATTTCAATCACGAAGTACTCTCACCATAGAGCATTCTTAATATGGTCTTCAATATGAAAGACCACTTGCGTTTATTTCAAAACATTTGCATATAAAGTATTTTGAGAATACATTGAATATATCATTTAAATAACACATATTTCTAGCATTTTACATGTTGTTGTCTATTGACAAATGTTTAGATTCCATTAGTTATTTTAATGGGACTTAATTAGGAAAAATTTGTAAATTGCGCATGTTGTGCATCGATCACTGATTTGAAATTATAGGAAAACCCAAACAAAATTCGGCATAGTCGCTGCGCAAATCATGTAGCTTATAGCTACTATTTAAAAGTAAAACTTATAAATAATCATAGCAATTCAATTGTTCATCTTCATCGGTCATTTGCCATCTACAAATTCCTTTCATAAACTTGCCTCCAATCAATCTCTGATCATAAGTCTCCTTTTTTGCCACTTCTTATTCTATCTTAGTGCGAAAATTTGTTGCTGTAGCGTCCATCCTTCGTGTGATCTTCAACATTGTTTTTTCCATGGAAAACTCCATGAATATGTCTCCTTTGGTTCCACTTCTATCTTACTCTGAACCTTCTCTAATAAAGCATCCGTCCTTTTTATAGCCCTTATACTCCAAGTTTAGCATCTTTTTTTTAAGTTATTCAATGTACGGGTTCTTAAAAACCGACAATTGCATGATCAACAACTTTCCTCCTCCTATATTGAGCCACTAAAAAGTTTGTTGAAAGATGGTTGCATGTGTGCATGCTAATGGATTTTGACATGGTAAGTTCTCATTTTGCTTCCTTATCATAAAGCAGACATTATGCAAATTAAAAGAGCAAGGATGACTGCATTGGATTCTATACATCTCTTTCGACTTATCTAAATGTGTTTCATGTATTGTATGTGCTTTACTTTTCAAATCCACATGACATCACTGCACAGCCCTCTACATGTTTGTTCATTAGAGTGTATTTGTCCTTTCATTTTCCTCTGTTCATGATTGACTCCGTGCCAAGAATTATAGCCTTCAGTCCTCGTTTACTGATTAGATCACCCTCCCATTTGCTCGCTTGTTAGACACATAATCAAAGTGCATCAAAACTTTTTAGCAACACTTACTCTAAGTTTACGTTGTTCTTGGTTGTTGCCCTCATACATAAAGGCCAACTCTAATTCGATGATGGTCTAATTCAAGCCATTAAATCGATGAATGGGCCATAGAATACAATCCTCTACTTCACCTCCTAGCTTTTAGCTGAAATATCCAATGATAGTTCCAAGATGATGATTTCCATAGATTATACTTGGAACATTCTTATCTCACAACCCCACCATTAATTATATTCCTTCAGTCATCTCCTTGATTAAGTTGATGCCGCAAGAACAAGGAGAGCTCGTGACATCCAAGAACTTTTGAGTGGATTTTTGCTTCACTCAAAGTAGAGATGGGAATCCCTATGGTAATGGGTAGTCTTTTTTGTGATTGAAGTGTTGGAAAACTTTGATTCAATATCCCAATCGGTCAAAATTTATTCCAGTTTTTAGCATGTGTATATTTTAATCTCACTCCTCTAAGAGAATACAGTGCGAGCATAGTGGATAAGTCAAATTACTTCTAAAGAACTCGCGTGGGTTTGAAACCCATCGCCGACTGCATTAGAGAAGAAAAAGAATGATTTTTTTTCTTTTCATAAAGCAACGGATAGCAAATGGAGGTTTTTTACGATCTTGTTTTATTGGAGCAAAGTTGCTTTATTATTATGCTTTTGAAGAGCTTTTCAAGGGTACACACAAAGCCATATAAGAAGTCATAGGCTTATTGTTTATTTATGCTTCACCTACTTTCAACACCAAGCTTTGGTACCTCAATAGAGGTAGTGTTTTAGCACATGGGGCAGCCATGGTGCTATGTTGAAGCATGTTGAGGAGTGGCTATGGAGTTCTTCTTGAAGAAGAAGAGTGTGCTCACACTCTTGCTTATGGAGAGGATTTACCCCACGGCAGCTTGGTGGTGTGGATCTGCCATTCACAAGATGTATTTGAAGATTGTCTTGTACATGAAGATTTCGGGTTACTTCAAAGACATTGGATGGTGGTTAAAACAAGATTTGCATCTTATGTTAAGAATTCAAGTACATATTCTCTTTGTGCACACACGTACTACTTGGAGTTTATGGAGGCAGTAACCTCCATATCAGGAGGAGTCCTATTCGACATAGGTACAAGAGAATCAGTGCATGTATGCTTTATGCATATTTGGATGAGGTGTTCGAGAAGGTATGGTCATATGAGTTTGAGGATTTGTGGCAGCAAATTTGTTAGCATTCTTTTCTACTTTTGTAAGTATGTGATCTTTTCACACACGTGTCTGAATTAGGGTCTTCCATAGCCTAAGTTCAGATGAGGGTTTGGTGATTATCAGTTTTAGATTCATCCTTTCTCTTTCCACCACTCATATTCACTCTTCTACAACCTATTAGGTCACACATCTCATATATATTCAGATTTCTGTCCATACATCTGAATATGTTTGTTACCTTTGTACATTCACTCATCCATCTATTTTTGCTCACATAGAGTGGTTGAGAGTTTTGCTGCCACATTTACATTGAACATTGGTATATATGATAGTGTGAGTAAGCAGTGGCTTACGTAACACTTTACACATGTTGTCTAGTCTTTCTCTATCTTTGTCGCATCATTTGTATGATTAAGTTTGGTATGTTCATGTTTTGTCAATATTGGAAGATTGCTAGATTCTTTTTTGTATATTCTAGACCTATGGAACCTTGGACCTGTGATGGTATTTATTATGGGCCTACCTCATTTCCTGTGAAGAGAGATGGTGGATGCAATCCAAAGATGAGTTGGTGCTGCTACAACCAGCTTCACACCAGCCAACTGAGACTTCAGAGTTGATTAGTAGACCCTTTAAGCTTCCCAAATCCACCAAAATATCATCCAAGTACTTCGGAACATGTATCCCAAAAGTTTAAGTCAAGATAGACTAGTTGCGAAATGACTAGCTCCCAAAACTTGCTATTTTTGGGCATACACGTGATGAAAAAATGAATAGTGCTCTCAACCTGGTAGGAACTAGATAAGTTTCTTTTGGGCATAGAAAATAGAAATAGCAAGATTCCCAATCCAAGTTAAAACACTTATAATGACGGACTGAGCACTGAGAACAAGATTCATCAATTTCTGGAACATGCCCACCATTCTCGATGCTCTGTAGAGATAGACCAGTGAGTAGTAAAATGCAGATATATCACAAATTGTAACTCCAATGACCATGAAAATGTATACGCACAAATTAGACAATAAGATCTATCCAAAGCAGGTTACAACACTGAAAAAGGTTGTGTATAACTCGAGATATGACCTTCTCAAGTTATTGCTCTAAGTGAGTATAGCAGAGAACAAAACAGAGAAGTAGATAATGACAAATGTATAGATTCACATATGATTACAACCACATTGGCAATGAATGTTTGAACAATGGGAGTAGAATGATAGAGCTATGGATTAAGCTCTTCAATCTCTACAAAATGACATGAAGTGGTCACGTACAAGGCTTGCTAATTGCCTCTTCCTTCTTGCTCTTTTATAGCTATTCTTGGAGGGAGTTTTGAATTCGAATTCAAATGGCTCCACCTAAAAGTGATCCCCAAAGTTAGGAGATATTCCCTCAGCTCAAAAATTCATGGTTTTAGGTAGTTAGACCCACGAATTCGCTTTTACATCATGGATGAGGTAACCCATCTTTTTCCTTTTCCCTTTTTCAATTACAAGAGATAAAAATGAACTCTTTTACAAGAGTTGTTCACATGACTACACATGTGACTTACAAATGAGGATAATATCAAGCATATCAAGAATGTAGGCTTGGGTAAAATGCACCAACATTTGGTATCAGAGCTTTAGGGTTTAAACATTCACACTCTTATATTCACAGGTTCCCAGACTTCCAGGTTTACAACATATGATTTAAGGGCATCTTCTAATATTTGACATTTGACATACATACTTAATCTAGATGAGTAGAGATTTGAGAATGAGACAATTTAGTCACATGTTTATTCATCAGTGTGGAGTATGAAGTTGATGATATGTTAGCAGTGGAATACTTTTGGAAGAGTATGAAAATACTTTACAGAAAGTATTATTTGAAGGCCAAGACTTGATGAAGAGAAGGCTACTTCAAATTCAAGGAAGAACAATGGTTTGGAGAAGATGAAGGAATTAGATCAACATCAAATCATAGGTATTAGTTTCTACTATGAGATTATCATTTGCAATTCATGTGTCAGAAGAGCAGGTATGAAGAGATTTAAAGGATTCAAGGAATGCTTTTATACACTTTCATTATTTGAAAGTTAAAGGCTACATCAAAACAAGTATCTAGAGGTTTTTCTAGAGAGTTTTGAGAGAACTCTTTCATAGCAAGAAAGCTCATCTAAGAAGACAAATGTGAAGAGCACCAGTTTTGTTTTTAGCCAATTTTGTAAGTTGGTTGGAAGGTTTTTATCTAGATACATAATGTGATCTAGGTATCTAGAGAGGTAACTATAGAAAGGTAATTCCTCATTCAGACAAAAGGTTGGTGAATTTAGTCATATCAGTCATTTCAAGCAGAATTTAGATTCAAGAGATATGAGGAGATGATAAAACATAATTCTATGTTCACTTCCATTTATATACCATGCTTGTTTTTTATCTTACTCTTAGCATTAGAGGAAGAGAAAGAGTTCATTTGAAGAAGTTAAGAGTGCTTGCTACTTCAAGATGAAGAAAACAAAAGGTATGGAAGAGAACTTTGAAGATGTTGACATCATCAAGTGGAGGAAAAATGCAAAAAAAGAAGGTCCAAGAATTTCAAAGGGAAAGTAATATTTTCTTTCTTTTAATATATTTTCCATATACTTTTTCTATTTTATCCTCTACGTCCAAAGACAAGTCTACAAGAACATCTTGTGTGAAGATAGTTTAAAGAAGAAGCAGTTTCTTGGTTTTCATAATACTTGGTCATGATTTAGTAGATTTGACAAAGAATTGCATTGAGAGAAAGAAAAGCAATAGATTTTGAAGACAACTTGTATGTTTTGACTCATATATGGTTATATATAAGTAGAAGATTTTAAGCAGGAAGCTTATATGTTCCCTCAAAGAATTCTTGGAGTATCAATTCAGAGCTACTTGGTATATGACAAGTTGCAGAGAAGTATACTTCTTGTTTATCCAACTGTTGAGGTAAAAGAGATTTTTGTAGCAGATGTTGAAGACTTGGGGTGAGGTTTTGTGTTTGGAAAGGCTACCTCATATTCAGTATTTTCAAAAAACTTCAGGAAAAATCAGATTTTTGATGTACAAGTCAATGGAGAATCTACTTTCTATGTTTGTCTTGATTTTTGGATACATGTTTCTATTAAAAAAAGGTGTTCCATCAGATCCTATCACTTGATTGAGAAGTGGAGTTAGCCAAAAGAAATTCAAGCAGGTACTTTCACATTTCACCTAGGAAGAATATGAAAAGATGAAGTATCAACTTGCGGCTTCACTACAACATATCAGGCGTATACCGAGGCTTCTATCGAGGAAAATGAACAGGCGTCATTTTGCCCCGACGTGGGTGTAAGGGTCAGTGTAGGTGTCAGAACCAAAGCATCGGTATATGCATCGGTATAAGTGACAGTATAAGCATTAGTATATGCGCCGGTATAAGCGACGGTATAAGCCATGGTATGCCCTTGGGCAAAATAGTCGGTATAAGCATCGATATGTGCCTGGGGATACCGACGCTTATACCGTCGCCTATACCGATGACCATATCTGCAAAATTTGTTTGGGCAAAGTGTGTTGTCTCTTGCTACAGCAACATTCCCATGTTGTTGTGTAGCAAAAGACAATCCACTCTGCCCAAGAAAAACCCAACTACATGTGACATCTATGATATCCAACAAAAAAATGATTTGATAAAGCAAAACATACTCTCAAATACAAAAGACATGAGCAAAATGAATCATGAATCGTGTACAAAGAAATGGGACACATAGACATGATATTTATAAACAACAACTAGAACACATGTATATGTGTGTGTGCCTATGTATATACATGTGTATATGTACATATATTATGTGTGTATATTTATATATGTGTAAATATTTATCTACATGTGTAAAAACCCTAAAACCCTAATCCTAAAGACCTAGACCTAAAACAGGTGTATGTGTGTATGCTTGTGTATATATATGTGTATGTGTGTGTATTCATATGTGTTTCTATGCAAAAATCTCAAAACCCTAATTCTAGAGACCTAAACCTAAAACATGTATATGTGTGTATGTGTGTATGCATGTGTATATATATGTGTATGTGTATATGTATTATGTGTTTATATGTGTATATGTGTGCATGCATGTGTGTATATATGTAAAATCCAAAAACCCTAACCCTAAAACATGCATATGTGTGTATGTATATGTCACATATGTGTATGTGTGTATGCATGTGTATATATATATATATATATATATATATATATATATATATATATATATATATATATATATATATATATATATATATATATATATATATATATATATATATATATATATATATATATATATATATATATATATATATATGCATATATATATATATGTATATATATACATACATATATATATATATATATATATATATATATATATATATATATATATATATATATATATATATGTGTGTGTGTGTGTGTGTGTGTGTGTGTATGTGCATATGTATTATGTATGTGTATATGTGTGTATGCATGTGTGGATATATGTAAAACCCAAAAACCATAATCCTAACCCTAAAACATGCATATGTGTGTATGTATATGTCACGTGTGTGTATGTATGCATGTGTGTGCGTGTGACTCTCTCTGTCTATGTGTATGTGTGTAGGTATGTATGTATGTATGTATGTATGTGTGTCTCTATGTATGTATGCATGTGTGTGTATGTATGTATGTATGTATGTGTATGTGTATGTGTATGTGTATGTGTATGTGTATGTGTATGTGTATGCGTATGTGTATGTGTATGTGTATGTGTATGTGTATGTGTATGTGTATGTGTATGTGTATGTGTATGTGTATGTGTATGTGTATGTGTATGTGTATGTGTATGTGTATGTGTATGTGTATGTGTATGTGTATGTGTATGTGTATGTGTATGTGTATGTGTATGTGTATGTGTATGTGTATGTGTATGTGTATGTGTATGTGTATGTGTATGTGTATGTGTATGTGTATGTGTATGTGTATGTGTATGTGTATGTGTATGTATATGTGTGTATACATGTGTATATGTGTGCATGTGTGTATGTATTATGTGTGTATATGTATAAAAGTAAAAAATCCTAGTCCTAAAACCCTAACCCTAAAACATGTATATGTGTGTTTGTGTGGATGTATATGTGATGTGTGTGTGTGTATGTGTATGTGCATGTATGCATGTGTGTGTACACGTGTGTGCATGTATATGTGTGTGTGTATGTATGCATATGCATATCCATATGTGTATGTAATATGTATCCATCTGTGTGTATGTATCTCTATGTCTCTCTCTTTCTCTCTATCTATCTCTCTCTCTCTCTCACACACACACACACATCTCTCTCTCCCTCTTTCTCTCTCTCTCTTTGTCTCTCTCTCTCTCTCTCTCTCTCTCTTATTCTCCCTCTCTCTCTATCTCTATTTATAATAAAGAACAAAACAATCACTTACATCGATGTTATTCTTTTGAACGCTCTCGTCGAATCCCAATTGACATCGTCTCTTGTCAAATTCCAAATAATCAATGCCAAAAATCTCCTGCAAAACAAAACAAAAGAGAAATTCAAAAACCCTTATCCTAAAACCCTAACCCTAAAACATGTATATGTGTGTATGTATATGTGATGTGTGTGTATGTGTATGTGCATGTATGCATGTGTGTGTATAGATATGTGAGTGTGTATACATATGTGAGTGTGTATTAATATGTGTGTGTATGTAATATGAATGTGTGTATGTATGTATGTGTGTGTGAACATGCATATGTGTGTCTATTTATGTATGCATATGCATGTGTGTATGCACATATGTGTGTATATACATATGTAATGTGTATGTAATATGCATGTGTGTATGTATGTATGTGTGTGTGTGTACATGCATATGTGCGTGTATGTATGTATGCATATGCATGTGTATGCACATACGTGTGTGTATACATATGTGAGTGTGTATTTATATGTGTGTGTGTGTGTATGTAATATGCATGTGTGTATGCATGTATGTATGTGTGTGTACATGCAAATATATGTCTATGTATCTCTCTCTTTCTTTCATCTATCTCTCTCTCTATCTCACTCTATATCAATTGAAAACAAAACAATCACTTACATCGATGTAATTGTTCGGAGCGTTGTCGTCAAAGTTCACTTAATATTTTCCTTCGTCGAATTCCAAAGAACTAATGCCAAAAATCTCCTGCAAAACAAAACAAAAGAGAAATTCATAAACCCTAAGCCTAAAACCCTAACCCTAAAACATGTATATGTGTGTATGTATATGTGATGTGTGTGCATGTGTATGTGCATGTATGCATGTGTGTGTATACATACGTGAGTGTGTATATATATGTGTGTGTGTATGTAATATGCATGTGTGTATGTATGTATGTGTGTGTGTACATGCATATGTGTGTGTATGTATATACATATGTGAGTGTGTATGTAATATGCATGTGTGTATGTATGTATGTGTGTGTGTACATGCAAATATGTGTGTATGTATGTATGCATATGTATGTGTGTATGTATACATGTGTGTGTGTACATGTGTGTATGTATATGTGTGTATACATGTATGTATGTATGTGAGTATGAGAATGAATATGTGTGTGTATGTATATGCATGTGTGTATCTAATATGCATGTGTGTATGTAATATGCATGTTTGTATGTAATATGCATGTATGAATGCATATGTGTGTATGCATGTGAGTATGTAATATGTATGTGTATGTATATGCATGTGTGTATGTAATATGTATGTGAGTGTGTATGTAATATGCATGTGTGTATGTAATATGTATGTGAGTATGTGTATGCATATATGTGTGTGTATGTATGTATGCATCTCTCTCTATCTCTTTCTCTTTCTATTTCATCTCTCTCTCTCTCTCTTTCACTCTCTCTCTATCTTTCTCTTTCATCTCTCTCTCTTTCTTTCTCTCTCTCTATGTTTCTCTAGATCTCTCTCTCTCTCTTTCATCTCTCTCTATCTCACTCTATATCAATCAGAAACAAAACAATCACTTACATCGATGTAATTGTTTGGAGTATTGTCATCAAGGTCCACTTAATGTTGCCCTTTTTCAAATTCCAAAGATTTGATGCCAAAAAGCTCCTGCAAAATGAAAGAGAAGAGAAATTAGAAAAGAGAAAACACAAAGAAAGAGAAAGGGTGCTACAGTATGTGCAATTCTTACCAAAATTTTAGATCTAGAGAAACAGAGATGTAGAGAAAGAGAGAGAGAGAGAGAGAAAGAGAGAGAAAGAGAGAGAAAGAGAGAGAAAGAGAGAGAAAGAGAGAGAAAGAGAGAGATGTGTGTACGCAATAGGTTCGGAATGTAGTTCGCGTGCGCAAACTTGACAGTAGCAAACTTTGGTTCAAAATGCAAGCAGATGTCGATTTTTTGCTCTCGGGCCCGGTTAAAAGTTGCCTCGGTATAAGCGTCGGTATGAGCGTCAATAAAAGCGTCGGTATAAGCGTCGCTATGAGCATCGGTATAAGCATCGGTAACTTACAGTAAAGTACCGACGCCTATATCGGCGCTCATACCAACGCCGTGTATACTGACGATTAAATCACCGTCAGTATTGCATCCGTGGTTTTTGAAGCGTGTTCAACGCTCATACCGACGTTGAGGGGTGACCGTTGGTATGGGCAACATCGGTATGCCCCTCATATATTGTAGTGCTTTTGGAGTTCTCAAGGTGAGAGTTTGTCCACTTATGTTTCAAGTAGGAATTGCAGATTCTTGGAAAGGATTTGGTTAAAGAGAGGTTTTACAACTTTATGTGAGAAGCATGGACACTTAGAGACATTCAGGTAACAAATCAAACATTCAGTCTTGAAGGTTTGATGAGAGCAAATTCTACACAGGTATTTTGTTGGAGAGATCTTGATAGATCTTGATGGATCTAGATAGATCTTGTATGATCTTGAGTATTTATGAGTCAGTTGTCTATCCTTTGTTTCAAAGGTTCTTAGCATTGCAGGAAGTAAGTCAAAGATTCAGATTCTATCAGAATTGTATTGCAGAGGAATAGAAGAAGATACTTGTTCTGTTGTAGAAGGTTATGAATCCTAAAATGCTTTCAGTAAGGTTTTTATGATAGATCAGCTAACCTTATTGTATAATTTGGGAAGCTAAGGAATGACAGGGAAAGCCATTGGCATGTGTACAGTGCTAATAAAAAGGGTTCAGAAATTTTCATTTTAGATAGAAGTATTGATCACTGAAAATTGGATTTATTGGAAGAAGGAAGACGTTCCAGATTTCATAAAGTCTGATATATTTGAAGAATTTTGGATACTAGTGTTAAGTCATCCAGGGGGGTGATGAAACATGAAGGCTTATTTGCAGCCATATGTAAAAGAATGCAGATTCATATCTACAGGTATTCCTATATTTCCTTTGTCAAGTTCTCTTTATGTTCCAATTATGAAAGAAGAAGGAAGAAGGAGAATGTCTAGAGAAAGTTCCTATTAGGATGTTCGTGTTCAGGAGAAAGTTCCAGAATTCTATTGAAGAGAAGCTTGATATTTCAAAGAGGTATGTTTTAGAAGTGCACACATATATGTTTATACGATATTCTGAAGGAAAGAGGTATGAGAGACTTATAGATTGAATAGAGATGATGACAAGATGATATCATAGATATGATATTTTGATGAGACTCATGAGTTGATTTCAGTTTAGTTGAGTTGAGTTGAGTTGACTTGAAGTACAATCAGAGATGAACCAGCATTGTTCGTATAACACTAAGTTGTCAGTTGTCAATCACAGGTTCTAGGATTCAGTTCTTGATTTTGTTTAATGTATCTACATGACAGAGCAGAAGTATGTTGAGAAACCTTTTTCATAAGGTAAATGCAAATATGTGGATCCTAGTGTATGTTGTTTACAGGCTTGAGAAGACAGGAGATAGCTGGTTTAGAGTCAGTACATGCTACACTTGTTGTCAAGTTGTGATTGCTTGATGTGTACATTATTGGATATCTAGTTTGCATATTTTCTCTAGTATCATGGTTCATATTCAGCAAGTTCAGGTTTTTGAAGTTTGAAGGAAAGTCAAATTCAGTTTTGAGGAAGACTTTTGAAGAAAAGGTTCACAAGTCCCAAATAGATATACAATTCTCTTAACCAAATAACCTCTTGAGTTGCTATGGTTAGATCTTTGTATTCTAATTCAATTGAGGATCATGAAACATTTGCTTTCTTCTCATAACTCTATGACATTAGCTTTGAACCTACAAATGCTAAGAATCCTGAAGTGGTTCTTATATATCCTTGGATCCTACCACATTTGCATCTGAACATAGATTGACATCCAAATATGATGAATACGAATAGAACATATCTTCATGGATTATGCCTTTGAGGTACTTGAATGCTCTCTTAGCTGCATCCATATGTGGTCTTCTTAGAAAGTGCATGAAGTTGCTTGGAACTCTTAAACTATATGAGATGTCTACGCTTGTATTGAGTAGGATAAGTTAGTGGCCAAGCTTTGGTACTCCTTTATATCTTCAATCTTCTCACCTTCATAAACACTCAGTCTATGATTCATTTCCAAAGGTGTACCTACCAGTTTATCATTCTCAATCTTGAACTTTATCAGTACATCCTGAATCTATCTCCTTTGTGTAAATTACATCCCTTGATTTTTAAATATGATCCGCATACCTTAGAAGAATATGAGCTCTCCTAGATCACTAATCTTGAAATCTTATTGCATATGTATTTTGATCCTTTATATACCATTCTATTCATCACCTATGATAACTATATCATCTACATATACGCACAAAGAGTAAACTTATTGTCAACCGTCTTGATGAATAAATAAGTATCTACATTGCTTGACTTGAAACTTTGATCTTGTTGATAGGTTACCAATCTCTGATCCCAAGCTCTTGGAGCTTGTTTGAATCCATACAATGCCTTTTGGAGCCTGCATACATAAGAAGTAAGACTAGGGCTTTCAAACCCTAGGGGTTGTGACATGTATACCTCTTAACTAGTCCACCCATTGAGAAAACTATTCTTCACATCAAGTTGAAGTAGCTTCCAATTTCTTGCAACTCCTACACTAAGCAATGTCCTAATGGTGGTCATTTTTGTAACTAGTGAAATACTTCTTCTCATAGCCTATACCCTAGGTTTGATCATCCTTTAGCAACCAATCTCACTTTGTACTTGCAAATTGATCCATCTCAACTCCTTTTCAACTTATAGACCCATCTAGAGCCAAATTGGTTTGCATGGGAACTGATTCCCATGTTTCCATTTTCTTTAAGGCTTCTATCTTCTATTTCATTGCTTTCTCCCAACTAAGATTTGCTTTAACTTCTTCTTATGTTCATGCTTCCCCTAAAAATGAGTCTTTGCCCAAATAAATAGAATGCTTTGTTACAAATGTAGAATCATAACCATAACTTTCTAATTTCTTTCTCTCCCTTGTTGACCTTCTAGGTGTGTGTTTATAACATTACCCACATTCCTACATCTTGTCGTTTCCTCTTGATTTCCAAAGCTTGTAGTCTCTTTTCTTTGTTGGAGTTAGAGGTCTACGAAAGCACGCAAACAACACAAGGAAGATGAAGAAACTTTGAGCACAACAAACAAGATTGAATGTATTACTACTAGAATGTACAAAGATGAGTGAACAATTAGGGTAATAGGCATATATACAAGTTGGGGGGAAAAAACCTCCTAGAGAGCGAAAAAAGGGCCCCAGTGGTCCTAGTGTGTTCACACATATCAGTACTTAAATCTATCAACGAAACCCCCCTCGGACTGATGCAATGAACAAGGAGCTAGCACTCATGTATAAGGAAGTGCCAAGCTATGTGTAATCACTCCACAAAAGGAAGTAAGCCCAAATCTTTTTGGAGAGCTTCAAACTTCTCTGTAGGAGCCTTCCTAAAAATGTCTGCAATGTTATCCTGCATGGGCACATATGCCAACCCGATCTCTCCAATTGAGAACCTATCCTTGAAGTAATGATAATGCAACTCAATGTGCTTAGTGCAGGCATGGAACACACGGTTTCTGGCAATTGCAAATGTTCTTTGATTGTTAGTGAAGATGGTGGTGGTAGAAGACTAACAAACACCAAAATCAGCCACACACACACACTCAATAGTTATTGTGAAAGTTTTTGTATAATCAGCTTCACAACTAGAAGTGGCCACAATAGGGTGCTTCTTGCTCAACCAAGATATACATGAGCTACCAAGTATGAAGCAAAAGCCACACACACTCAATAATTATCTGAGCCACACACACTCAATAGTTATTGTGAAAGTTTTTGTATAATCAGCTTCACAACTAGAAGTGGCCACAATAGGCTGCTTCTTGCTCAACCAAGATATACATGAGCTACCAAGTATGAAGAAAAAGCCATTAGTGGACACACGAGTTTCATAGTAACCAGCCCAGCCAAAATTAGAAAAAGCATGTAAATTTGGTGGTAGTGATCCTCCTTGGGATAAACCCATCCAAGTAGCAAAATCTGCACTTAACCACCTCCCAATGCTTGACATGGGCTATGCATAAACCTGCAGCAAATTGAATATCGCGTTGAGTAATGCATAAGTAAATCAAGCATCCAACAGCTTGTTGATAGAGAACTACATCAAATGCATCTCCAACATCATGATGACTCAATTGTAAATTTTTCTCCATACGAGTGGTAGTAGAATTGCAGTATTCAAGGCCAAGATGTTGACAGAATGTGTTAATATATTTTTTTTGAGACAAAGCTATCCAGCAATCAACTTGCATAAACGGAATGCCCAAATAATGATGCAAATGCCCCAAATCAGACATCTCAAATGAGGCAAGCAAATCTTCCTTAAAATCAACAATATTCTTCTCATGAGGATGAGTGAGCAACATGTCATCAACATACATAACAATGATCAAAAGCACATCATTAGCCGGCTTAACATATAAGGTGCTCTCAATTGGACTATTCTCAAAAGCATGTCCAATCAAATAGGCATGTATTTTTTCATACCAAGCACATGGTGCTTGTTTCAAACCATATAATGCCTTTCTCAACCTGCACACTTAGTTTTCATTCCCTTTTTGCAGAAAGCCACAGGGCTAAAAAACATAAAATTCTACATGCACGTCACCATTCAAAAATGTAGTTTTAATGTCCAACTGATGTACACTCCAACCATGATGGGTTGCAAATGCACAGATACTACGAACAATAATCATTCGACGAGTAGGAGCAAATGCTTGATCAAAATCAATTCCTCTTTCATGTGCATAACCCTTTGCAACAAGCCTAGCCTTATACATGTTAATTGTTCTATCAGGCTTATGCTTCAACTTGTATACCCACTTAGTGCGAGTGGCCTTCTTGCTAGGAGGCAAGTCACATAAAGACCAAGTACCATTCTTCATTAGAGCATCATATTCAAATTGCATAGAAGTCATCCAATTTTCTAAATTTTGTGTTTCATCAAGCAAAATAGGCTAATTCTCATCATAGAGACTAGACGCAGCCATAACATAGAAATTTGATGCAAAAGGGGCACTATGAGAGATTGAATGTGTACAATACGATAGAGGTGCATTAATTTTCTATCACACAAAGTCTGCATCTGCCAGTCTAGCATAGTTTTTTCCTCCTCAATATCAACTCTCTCATCAACGAGTCAATCATGAAAATCTACATTAGAAATTGAGTGAACTGTAGCATCACATGAAACCTATAAAGATTGAGAAGTTTCCTCATTAGGACTAGCAGTAGATTTTCCAGCTATAAAAAGAGGCAGCAAAGTATGATACATGTCTTTGCAGCTAACAAATGTCTCCTTAGTACATGAAAGTAAAGGTTGAATAGCATTTTCCATAAAAACAACATCACGGCTAACCAAAATGCATTTTTTTCTGTGGATGATACAAATGATGGTTTTCTTTTAGAACTATACCCAACAAAAATACATTTTCTTGCCTTATCATCCAAGTTCTAGGATGTTCTTCGGGCAGTAATGCATATGTTGAACAACCAAAAACATGTAGATGAGCAACAGATGGCTTTTGACCTTGCCAAGCCCCATATGAAGTGATAGACTACAGCGCTTTAGTGGGACACCTGTAGTACATATGCTACACACATAATATCCTCAAGCCAAAAACTATGTGGTAAAGCTTGACTCTTGATCATACACCTCGCCATCTCCATGAGTGACCTATTCTTTTGATAAGCAACTCCATTCTATTGAGGCATATACAACAGTGTACACTGATGTTGTATCCTATGTTCAGTTAGAAATGCATTAAAATGAGAAGATATATATTGCCCCCCCTCTATCAGAATGGAGGGTGCCCATTTTACATGCTCACATATTTTCAGCCATAACCAAAAACTATTTGAAGCACATAAAGGCTTCCGAATTTGTTTCAATATATATACCCATGCATGCGTGTCAAAATCATCAATGAAAGACACGAAGTAAAGATAGTTTCCAAAAGAGGGTGTCTGCATAGGATCACAGACACACTATGAACAAGTTGCAATTTCTGAGTAGCTCAAATTGAACCATTTTTTGGGAATAAGGAATGCTTCATTTTCCCCAAAATATAGCCTTCACATATATGTTTACCAGGTGTCTCAAGTTTGGGCAAAGAAGACACCATTTCAAATTACTACAGGCATAGCAAAGTAGCAAAACGCAGATGAACAAAGTGTGCATGCCAAAGCTTTGCATCTAAAATAGCCTGAAAATCATGTAATGTGCATGGTGAATCATTCACATATTTTTCATAGTCTATGAGCTTATACAACCCACGACAAAAAATGCTAGAAGTATTAATATCATCACCATTTGAAAAATCATGAACAATACATCTGTCATCAAAAACTTTCACAACCAAGCCAATCTTGACTAATGTAGAAACTAATAACAGATACTGCTTGATCCTTAGCACAAAATAAAGCATCCAACAATGTAAAATAAATTCCATAATCAATAGTCAAAATGATCTTACCAACTCCCTTAATAGAATGAGAGGAGTTGTTGGTGCATGTGATAGTATTCCCTATAGGGGTAGGCTCAAGTGAAGTGAAGAAACTATGATGTGAGGTAATATGTTTGGCTGCCCCACTATCAAAGTACCAAACATCTAAGTCTCTTATAGACATACATTTTTGTGGAGAATATGAGTCAAAAATACCAACAATAGTAACCAACAATTCTGCATTCTGCACTAGATTAGCAGACTCTATTTTGAGTGTAGAGGCCTTTGCAACAACCATTCTAGCCTCCTTCTACTTTGCTTCTTTAGTAGCCAGTTTTGGACATCTCTTAATGACATAAGCATTTCTTTTACAATATTTTCAAAACAATTTCTACTTTTTTTATTTCTTCTTATCTTTTTCTTCCTTCTTCGAATGTGCAACATTTGTAGATTTTTGCTTACTAATAGATGAGCTCCGTTTACCTTTGCCCTTCTGATTAGCTAAGAAATCTTGACCTGCAACATGCATAATAGACCTGTTCTTCCTAGATTGATCTTCCTGCAACAAAACAGAAACCAACACTTCAAATGTTAAGGCATTTAGATTGCCTTTTATCATAAGATGAAGAGTAGAAGCAAAACTCTCGTATGAATTTAGAAGACCATTCAGAACATTCTACACAAGTGAACTGTCAGGAAAGACTTCATCAATAGAAACTAACCATTCCTTCAAATCTTTGATCTTTGTTAGAAAACTCTCCATAGGATCACCTTCATTCATATGCTCACTCTCCAACTGTTTTTGGAGGTAAGCAACACGAGCCTCATTCGTAGCTTGGTACAATGTGGTAAGTGTATCCCAAGCATCATTAGCTATTCTACAAGAGAAAAATGTGAGGAATAATGGAACGTTTGAGAGACAAGGATATCATTGCATGTGTCTAAGCATCTGTGTTATCCTAATGAATTTTCTTTGCAGTAGGTGCAAGAGGAACTGCAACACCAACAGGATTCTCTAGAATATCACCATCATCCACGCCATCTACATTAGCTTCAATACCTATATTTGTAGGTGTAATATGAAATTTTTCAACACCCTACACATCATTCCAAAGTCCTTTTTTGACCAATACATGATGCATCACAATGGGTAATTCGTACCATCCAAATTATTCTCAACAGCCAACATATGAAATACATCATTGCTTTTAGCCATGGTCACTAACTAAAATACCTTAGAAAAATGCTTGTATCTGAAAATGTTGAATAAAACTACCTAGATGAGTTCTGCTAGACCTGTAGTAGAATTTGAGATGCTTATATTGGCAAACCAAAACCTATATATATCTTTGACATAAAAAGATGAAATTTTCCACACAAGCATTATTTTAGTGTCTGAAAAGGCTGAAACAAGCTCGGATCACGATTTTGGCACCAAAGAGCAAAGAAGTTTTAATCTCCTAATCACCCTAAGCATGCTCACCAAATTTAGTAGGATTTTGAGAGTCTAATCAGAGAGGTTCCAATGATGCCCTAGATGAAGCGACGACCTGCTCTAATACCAATTGTTGGAGTTAGATGTTTATAGAATCACACAAACAACACAGGGAAAAAGAAGAAGCTTGAAGCGCAATGTACAATACTGAATGTATTACCACTAGAATGTACACTGAAAAGTGAGTCATTAGGGCAATAGGTGTATATACAAGCCAAGGGAAAAAAACTCCTTAAGAATGAAAAACATGCCCCAGCAATCCTAGTGTGTTCACACATATCATTACCTAAATATATCAACATGCTTCTTTCCTTGATCATCATCTTATTCATCTCTTGAATCCTGCATCTATGTATCATGGTTGCTACCTAATGGATGAAAATTTTAATAAAGATCATAGGGGAGTAATTTTACCTTCTATTTGTCCTCATCTAGACTTTCTACCATTCCAAGCTTCATAAGGTCATAACTTGAAGAGATATTGATGTTCGTCTATCCACTGGATACACAGTAGTTGATATTGCTTGCACCGATAAATAATGTGGTAGCTTCTTCTCTTCAAGCATTGTCCTTGTTGATCCAATTAAATTTCTTTTCCTCCTTCCTGCATTACCATTCAATCGAGGAGAGTATGTGGTAATCACTTCCCTTTTGATGCCTTTATTTTCAAACTCTTTGGAGTAGTATTCTTCCCCTCCATTAGATATTAGTTTCTTCAATGATCTACCTATATGATTTTCTTCATGTTCTAGGTATGTTTTCAAGCATTCAAACGCCACTTTTATTGTTGATAAATTATAAACTTGTCTACCTACATTGATCATAGACACAAGATACATAGTATCTTGGGCTTGCTAATGAAGGTCCATGGCTTGGTCCCCGCACATCAGTGTGTACTAAATCCAAGAAAAAGTTATGGATGTAGCCTTTGTGGTTGAAAGGTTGTCTTTGTGCTTTCCCAATTGGATAAGCATCACACTTGTTGATCATGTATTGTTCTGATATATTTGGTATCCCTAGAATACTTTGATCCTTGCATATATCCTTTGAGGTTCTCTAATTCACATGACCAAGTCACTTGTGCCATACTTCAAGCTCACTTAGTTTTTGTTGAATAAAGCTATATTGTTGGTTTCTCCTACTTGAAAGTAAAGATTCTACCATGCTTCAAACCTCTGCCTATCTTCTCAAAGTGTTGGCATGGGTCTTCCACATTGAAGTATCTTCTATTGTGACTTCATTTGCTATTATTGAAGTTTTGTCCATCTCTACTTCTAATGTTGTTACTGATGGCACAAGGTTGAACATCCTATCTTTTGATTTTTGATGCTTTGCTCCCTTCTTCTTCACTTTCAACTTGCTCTTGCCTGCACAGCTGTCTTGGGAAATCTCATCATCATCATCTTCCTTCTTCTTTTTTCTTGCTTCTTATCTTTTTTTTCCATAAAGAGCACTTGAATTAACTTGATAAGAGTTAAATCTTTTTTTAGATTTTTGTTGGCCCCTTGATTGAAGAAATATCCAAGGAAAATATTGAAATCTGATTTTTGAACATCCATGATTAGACCATAGGTTGTAATGAAGGATTTGCATTGCTTATCAACTCTCCAATAGATCCAAATTGATCTGCAATCTTCTTGAACTTTATGAAAACTTCAATGATAGTTTTCTTTCCTATCTTCTTCATTTGGTTGAACTCATTCCATTAGTGGTTCTTCCTAGTTTTGGCGCTAGCAGAAATTGTCTCAAGTTCACCCCAAGTCTCTTGAGATGATTTGCATCCTCTAATATATGTTAACAAGAAATAAAAAATATATTTTAAGATTTATGACTAGGATTGAACATCTCTTGCACACCAAAGTGTGAGCTTATAAGTCTCCTCTTGTGTAGGTCCTCCCTTGTATCTTAGAGTAGGCATTACTTTATCATATGCTACAATTCCATAGATATCTCTACCTTGCAAGTAGGTTTCCATTCTGAGTTGCCAAGTAGGATAGTGGTTCCTATCATGCCTCAAAATCACTGCGTGAAGCCATCACCCATCTTGATGTTGCTCTAATACAATTGGGAGTAATTGAAGAAGCTTGAAAGAAGTAGAAATTCTTGGTTCTATGTGTTCAAGTTGGTCCAACTAGACAACTAGCGCTTGTAGTCTTGATGAGTCAAGTATACCTTTCAGGCTTTAGATTAGCATAATGAAATTCATTATCTACTTTGGATCATCAATGCAAAATGTTTAATACAGAATTGATGAGTTTTCTCATAAACTAGACAAGAAACTTTCTATTTTTTGTTGAATCAAGAAACTTCAAATGCTTAATAATACTAGCCTGATTGCAATTGGCCAAATTTATCTTAGAGGAAGGTCACTTATAGAGTTGCAGATCTAATATGCATAATATTTCGATTTACCATCAAGAAATGTGCTAATTATAAGCTTAACTTGGATTGGTAAACTTAACTTTCCAGGGATGTAGAGAGATAGACCCCGAGACCATAAAAATTGAATTTCTCTCAATCTGTATAACCCAATGCTACAAAAAACACTACTAGCTTTCCAATCCATGCTCACTCAGAAGGATGTAATAATCGAGTTCAACAACCTTGATTTAGGTGATCGATTGATCAGCAACATCACCAACCTCCAAACGTATCGAATTTGGTTTTGTCTCATTAACTCTTTTAAGAAGAATAAATCTCTAAGGACTTATGATTTTACATAGATAAATATTCCTCATAGAATTTCATAAATTTTCATGAGCCTTTACATAAGTAAAGATACCAAGGTTCGCGTTTAGAGTAATCATGCCTAGAGCAACCTCTTTTCAACCATTATGAAGGTTTTAGGTTCTTATAATTTATAATATTATGCACTATTCTACTTGTGATGTAAAACCAGCTAATCAAATGACATGAAATGTAACATGTATGATTTACAAAATCTCAAGAACATGCTCCAAGTTACTAAAGTGAATTTGATAAATAGACAAAGAGAAAAAACCAAAACAATTCGGTGGACGTTCATAGACACTAGTAAGAGATAGGTAGAAGGTACAAAATTCTTCTGAAATTGCTTCTATTAAGCCCAAAACTCATGTATAGAGGTCTTCCTTGCTTCCTCATGCCTTGAGCACGATGTTACTTGATTTTCGTACTCAAAACTCACTCTAGAAATCTTAAATTTGTGAATCTCTAACGATGACTTTACATGCATTCTAAAAACAATAGTTACGTTTTTGACAACTTCGCCTACTTTATGTGCATGATACACATAAGCAACGAGTTCTAAAATATTTTCAAGTGATAGTCCATGTACAAGGCCATCTAAATAAATTCTAAACTCACTTATTCACATACATGTCGTGTTTCTTGTTTTAGCACACCTCAATTCAACATATTTCTTGGAAAATGCTTAATGAATTCAAAAACAACACAAAAGAAGGTAACTCTAGAACTACTATTTATATAGATATGAAGAACAAGAACAAAGGAAAGAATAAGGAGGATGATGATGAAGAAGTTTTCCATGTCACTTTTGTTGGTGCAAGGCAATCACCAATTGATGTTTTGGATGAAGGATTGATGTCAAAAATTGAAGAAAAGATTGGCTTATGAAGCTTGAAGATAGTTCACATCCAAGAAATGAAGACTTGTATACATATGTACATTAAACGTATAGTTAGCTCACTTATACCTTTGTTATGGTCATGAGCTTGTACATATATGCCTATACATATAAGTAGAAAGTCAGGAAAAATATGAGAGAGCATGAGATGAGAAGAATTGGAAGACACAGGAGTCATTATACATTTTAGAAATGAGGAAGATCTCTCTCATCATTCAGATGTAAAGTTTTTCAGAGAAAAAGAAATATTGTGCCCGATCTTTTGTTGAGTACTCCTTCTGTGTTTAATCTTTTGTGAAATACTTTTGTAGGAGTCTAACTCTATAGTTGATTGACCTTTGTACAAGTTTCTAAATCTTAATTGTAATCACGATTAGAGAATTAAGAGTAGGAACATTTACATGTGTAAATGTGAAGAAGTGAAGTTGCAATAGGTGCAAAATTTGATGCTAATGTTTTGGTCAGTTCTTTTTCAAGAGTGTAAAGTTTTGCAAAAATAAGCACTCATTCTTTAAGTTGGAAGGTAAGCTACCTATGGATAAAAGCATTTGAATAAACGGGTTGTACTTTGGGAGTACCATGCTTTAGAAGTTGTAGGCATCAAAGTCGACTATACTAGAGAACAATTTCAAACATAGGTGGCCTATTTGAATCATCTCTCACAATTTACTAAGTCTTTTGAGATGATTTAACTTGGAAAGGTGCGAGAAAATTTGATGACACTTCATACAAAGTTTCATTGAAAAATTTACATATTTGGTTAGTCAATGAGTGAGTTAAGTGCAGCAGACTTTTCTGAATAGTGACTCTCCTCATAGTTAGTTCAAAATTTTGGTAATCTGGTATTGATCCTCCAAATTGGTTAAGGTTTTGAGTTATTCTTGATATAGAGATGGTCTAACATCAAGGATAGCTTGTTCTTTTGGAGATTAACACTCTTCATTAGTCATATTAGAGCAAGAATCATCAAAATAAAAGAAAGGAGGACCAAGACTGCTGCAGTCATATAGAAATCAACATTTGAAGGTTCAAAAGGTGAAAGCCTAAAGAGAAAGCTTGAGAAGGAGGCCAGAAGTTATCATGAAGATCAAAAGGAACTTCATTCAAAGTAAAGGTACACTTATTCCTCACAAAGCTTGAAGAATTTAATACACAGGTGAAGAAAAGTTGGGAGATTCTCTTGAGATAGAGAAATTGGATAGAGAAAACTATCCAACTTGGTCAATGAGGATGGAAGCTCATCTCATGAGCAAAGACCTGATAGGTTACATCATAGGTGAAGAAGAAAAACCACAATTCAAAGATCCTAGTGTTCCAACTAGGGATGAACTCTCAGATCTGAAGACTTGGATGAAGAAGGATGCTCAAGCAAGGAGCATTATCTACATGGGAGTTAATGACTACTTGTTACCTCATATAAGAGGTCTTGAAAGCGCAAGTAACATATGGAATACTTGGAGGATCATTTCCAAAACACTACAAATTCAAGGAAGGCATCCTTATGGGCAGAGTTTACCACATTCAAGAAGAAGGCATCTCAATCCATTTCTGATTATGTAACAAGGATGAAGGACATTGCAGATGCATTAGGAGACCTTGATGAAGATATTGAGGAGGATAAAGTGGTAAGCCAAATCCTCACAGGGTTGAGAGGAGATGAGAAATGGAAGCCATTCATTTTGTCTACTGAATTGTCACTAGATCATTTCACTCCTAATTTAATTCAGCTGCTAGGACACATGCTAACTTTTGAGTAGGATGTCAAAGGTGATGGTGATAAGAGTGCAGGTCAAGCAATGTATTCAAAGGATAAGAAGAAGAATAGAAAAGGCAAGCAACAAGTAAATGGAGAAGAAGGTACAACTAGCCAAGCCAACTTGTTAAGAGGAAGAGGAGGAGGCAAAGGTAGAGGAAGAGGTAGAAGCAATAAAGATGGAGCCAAAGCTTGCTGGATTTGTCATAAGAAAAACCATTTAGCTCATTATTGTTGGCATAATAATCAGAATACTGGAGGATATAATCAGAATTTTAATTCAAGAGGAAGAGGTGGTAGAAACCAAAGAGGTAATTTCAGAGGTAGAGGTAGTAGAGGTTACTTTGGAAGAAATGCAGGTAGAGGATTTCAAAATCAATCCTATAACAATACCTACTACGATTATGCTTCAAATCAAAAGGATGATTCAACCTTGATTCTGAGTGCCCCTTGTGAAAGGCAAAGTGAAGACCAAAGAGTCTTCTGAGAAAAATGAGGAACTGAGCTTAAACACACTCTCAAAGAATATATGAGATGAGATATGAGAGACAAATAAGTGAGCAATCCTTAAATCAACAAGAATACAAAGTTCAGTAGTAGAAGCTAACTCAAGCTCAAAACTACTTGAAAAGAACAAAGCTGATAACACTATCAAATGAGCTCATTGATACAAATGAACCCAATGTATAATGTTCAAGAGTGTGTGGTATACACCACTCCACTTCAGTCCCTAGGATGCACTCCAAAACCACAAGAAATAAGTCGATTGTCTCTCAACTCCAGCCCTCTATCTGTCTATCGAAAATGCTCAAAAGCCTCTGTTTAAATAGGCATAACTCTGTAATGCATGGGAGTTCGGTGAAACTGTTTTAGATGGAGATTCTCCATGATATCAGAAACAACTTTGCTGATGAACCATTTTGAGATGACGCACGTAGCTCAAGATACAAGCTTCCAAAGTTGGCCTACTCGCTGTTTTCAGCAATCCACCAATTCTCTACCTACCAACTTGCGGCCCGCATACCTTGAGTTTGGAGATGAATTTGCATGAGATTTTTGGTGACCTCATACCTAATATTATGGAGAACATTTTAGCTTTTGAATCAACCAAAAAAAATGCACGGTTGAGGAGATATGATCCGTGCAAAAGTGCCTTTAGAAAAGGTGTGCTGCTGTCCTGAAATTTTTCCTAAATCATAGGAACACTTTTCCAACTTGGCATTGACTTCAAATATGCTTTATTCATGACTATGGCTGATTTTGAAAACATAATAAATAACTCTAAGAATAAAATGAACCTTAATAAAGAGTTCAACCAATAATAATACTTTGAAGAGATGATGTGGACTTGCATATTCCAACACCTTCCCTCAAGTCCAACATCTTCAAAATGATAAGAACCTAAAATAAAATGCTTGCTGAAGGCATGTGAAGATGAGCCTTCCCTTATTTGTTAAAGATGCATGATGAGCCTTCCCTTACTCATGACTTCCTTCCCTTAAGTGGAGCTCCATCATGCCAAGTGATGATCTATGCTTGATGAACAACTCCTTGCCGAGAGCTTTAGTGAAGAGGTCAGCCACATTTTCCTTTGTGTTGCAATGGTGTAAGATGATATCACCACTTTGTATCTTCTCCCTGATGAAGTGCTCCCTCACTTCAATGTGCTTGGTTTGTTGATGCATGACTTGATTCTTTGCCAAAGATTCAGCTGAGACATTATCACAATGAATGGTGGTAGGTTGGTTTTCTCCGAAACCATTCTCATCCAAGTATCTTCTCAGCCAAATAGCTTCACAAGTTGAGGTTATGAGATCTTTGTATTCAGCTTCTATAGAGGATAATCTGATCATACTTTGCTTTTTGGAACTCCATGAAATAGCTCCATTGCCTAGGAAGAAGGCATTTCCACTTATGCTCTTTCGATCAACCAAATTTGCTGCATAATCTGAATCACTAAATCCATGAAGATTCAATGTATCTCCTCCATAGAGAATTCCAAGAGAAGAAGTACCTTTCAAATATCTTAGTATCCTCTTGGCTGAATTCCAATGAGATACTTTGGGAGCTTGTAGATATTTGGAGAGAGAGTTCATTGCAAAACAAATATCAGGTCTTGTGATGGTCAAATAGAGGAGAGATCCTATGAGTTGGCTATATAGTGTTTCATCATATGGAACACCATTCTCATCCTTCCTGAGTTTGAGAGTTGACTCTATAGGTGTAGAGAATGGAAAAAAGGTACTTTTGTTGAGAGATAAATATATCTCCCTTCTCTAGTCGAGAGAATTCAATGCCAAGAATGTAGTGTAAGTCACCAAGATCCTTCATTTCAAACTCCTTAGAGAGTTTCTTTGAACATCTTCAATCATTGCTTCCTGTCAACATGAGATCATCCACATATAGAAGACCTTTCATACCAAGCTCCGGGAGCTTGCTTCAAACAATACAAACTTTTGAGAAGTTTGCATACCATGTGCTCTTTAGCTTTGACAATGTATCCTTCCGGTTGTTGCATGTAGACTTATTCCTCAAGTATGCCATTGAGGAAGGCATTGTTGACATCCATTTGCTTTACCTTCCACTTGAATATGGAGGCAAGGGAAAGTAATAACCTAACTGAACTCATCTTTGCTACTGGAGCATATGTTTCATCATAATCCAATCCATATTGTTGAGAATATCCTTCAGCTACTAACCTTTCTTTGTGTCTATATATCTTCCCTTCCTTGTTGAATTTGAGCTTGTAGATCCATTTGCATCCGATTGCTTTCTTGTTGGGAGGTAATAGACATAACTCCCATGTCCCATTTTGATGAAGAGCAGCCATCTCTTTGTCCATAGCTTCTTGCCATTCTTTTTTAGTACTAGCAGCCTTGTATGTTGACGGTTCGTCATGTTGTAAAATAGAGCTAAGAAAAGCAACAGTACTTTGCTCAAAACTTGAGGAATTACCTCGTTGATATGTAAGTCTTTGAGGTTGTGTTCAGATCCTTGAAGACCTTCTAAGAGTTGCACGGTGATCTTCATCTTCTTCCTCTAATTCTTCAATGGTTTCCTCATGTGTAGAAGAGGGAACTTCAACTTTAACTGTTGTTGAAGAGCTTTTATCCAAATCTGAAATTCATGCTGAACTGAAGCTTGCATTCTCATCAAAAATCACATCCCGTGATAGGAATGTCTCATTCTTACATGGATCATAAAGTTTGTAAGCTTTGCTTACATCACTATATCCAACGAAGGTGCATTTCCTTGACTTGTCATCCAGCTTCTTCCTCTTTTGATCTGGAATGTGAGAAAATGTGAGGCAACCAAAAACTCTTAAATGATGTACCTTAGGCTTGATGTTGTGAAGAGCTTCATAGGGGGTACTGCCCTTCAAGACTTCGGTAGGAGACCTATTCATCAAATAGCATGAAGTGTTGATTGCTTCAGCCCAAAAGATGTTGCTCAGACCTTTGTCTTTGAGCATGCATCTTGTTTCTTCAAATAATGTCCTATTCTTCCTCTCTGCCACTCCATTTTGTTGTGGAGTGTAGCAGCTTCAAATGCCATTCTCAAGTAGATAAATTGAAATCCTTTGACAAGAATTCTCCTCCATTGTCAGACCGTAGAGTCTTTAGCCTTCGTCCTATCATCTTTTCCACCATAGCATGAAAGTGTTTGAAAATCTGAAATACATCAGCCTTGGACTTCATAAAATAAACCGAAGTATATCTAGAGAAATCATCCGTGAAGGTAACAAAATAAATATTCCCTCCAAGTGAGGGAGTGTGGGCTGAATCACATACATCAGCATGCACCACATCAAGTATATTGTGTGCCCTTGAGCAGCTCTTTGAGAACTTACTCCTAGCATGCTTTCCAAGGCAGCACGCTTCACACACTTTTCCAATCCTTTGTAAGGCTGGAATTCCAATGACCATGCCTTTCTCCTTCAGCATACACATACTATTGAAGTTCAAGTGAACATACCTCTTGTGCCATAACTCGGTAGGCATAATGGGGACTGCTTTGTCATTTCCCATTGCTGAAAATGTTAAGACTTCTCCTTCTAACTTGAAAAGCTTTCCTTGCTTTCTTCCTCTAGCAACCACTTTGTAGGAATTCTTTGGATCTTTAATGAGGCAATGCTGGTCTTCAAACTCTATTTTGAGTCCCTTCTCAGTCATAGCTCCAATTGAAAGTAGATTCTTGGTAAGGGATGGTACCAAGAGAACATTGTGGAGTGTCTTTTTCTCTCCCGTTCCCAATCGAATGGGTATGTCACCTTTCCCTACAATGGAATTTGGAGTACTATCTGCTGTAAAGATAGTACCATTATGAGAATCATCAATATTAGAAAAGTATTGAACATGAGAAGTCATATGAGAACTGGTTCTGCTATGGATCCACCATGGTTCCTCTTTGGGATCATGTGTATGGGCTGCTATCTCTTCTAATGATACAAGTGAAGAATCCTCTTCAAAATGAGTTGACTCATTTCCACCTTCTCCATCCATTTAGTGGGCTGATCTTCCTCTCCCATTATCTTCATTACTCCTGCAATCTTTAGCAAAATGGCCATACCTAGAGCAATTGTAACATTGGATAGAGTAATATCTACCTCTATCTTCTCCTCTTCCTCTACCTCTTGAGGAAGGATATCCTGTTTCTTGGAAAGATTGATTACCTTCATGATCTTGGTTGTGAGTCGGTTGATGCCACCCTCTTCCTCTTTGTGTGTTGAATCTTCCTCTTCCCCTTGATGAGAAGAGTGCTTTTTCATTTGATGTTGATGCCTTTTCTCCATCATGTATTGACTTCATTGCAGCCTGCCTTTGATCTTCATCTCTGAAAATTTGTTCCATCTCCTCAAGAGATGGCTTCTCCCTCAAGATGATGAGGCCTTGAACTAAGCCTTCATATCCATCTCCCAATCCATGGATGATGATTGTAGAGATGTCGTTGTCAGACATCTCTTATCTCCAACAGCCACTAGTTGTTGATGTAGATCCTTGACTCTCTTGATGAAGCTTGAAGCATCCTCTCCTTTCTTCCTCGTACAATTGTTAAGTTCAGCCCTCAATGCCACTTGCCTCGAGGTGCTCCTAGACTCGTAGATATTCTTCAATGTCTCCCATGCCTTCTTGGGAGTCTTCACATCAAGGAGATGGCTGAGAATGTCATCTTTGACACTCAACCTTATCATATGAACTGCAAACATGGCCTTCTTATCCCATTTGGAAAATTCTTCTTCACTTCCAATCGGTCTGTCCATCGAAATTAAATCCCAACAATCTTGAAAGAAAAGTAATGACTCCATCTTTACCTTCCATGTAGCATAGTTGTTGCCATTGAGCTTCTCAACTCCTTCTAAGTGTAGCTTGTGGAGACTTGGTGCCATCTTCAACTGCAACAAGTTGAATCGAGACTCCTCCCTTTACTAAAATATGCTCACACTAGGCACTTCTAACCTAGGTGCTCTGATACCATGAGAAAAATGAGGAACTGAGCTTAAACACAATCTCAAAGAATATATGAGATGAGATATGAGAGACAAATAAGTGATCAATCCTTAAATGAACAAGAATACAAAGCTCAGTAGTATAAGCTAACTCAAGCTCAAAACTACTTGAAAAGAATAAAGCTGATAACACTATCAAATGAGCTCAATGATACAAATGAAGCCAATGTATAATGTTCAAGAGTGTGTGGTATACACCACTTGACTTCAGTCCCTAGGATGCACTCCACAACCACAAGAAATGAGTCAAGTATCTCTCAACTCTAGCCCTCTGTCTGTCTATCGAAAATGCTCAGAAGCGTCTGTTTAAATAGGCAAAACTGTGTAATGCGTGGGAGTTTGTTGAAACTGTTTTAGATGGAGATTCTCCATGATATGCGAAACAACTTTTCTGAAGAAACCATTTTCAGATGACACACGTAGCTCAAGATACAAGCTTCCAAAGTTCGCCTACTAGCCGTTTTCAGCAATCTGCCAATTTTCTACCTACCAACTTGCCGCCAGCATATCTTGAGTTTGGAGATGAATTTATGGGAGAGTTTTGGTGAGCTGATACCTAATATTATGGAGAACATTTCAGCTTTTGAATGAACCAAAAAAAATGCACGGTTGGCGAGATATGATCCATGCAAAACTGCCTTTAGAAAAGGTGTGTTGTTGTCCTAATTTTTTTTCTAAATCATAGGAACACTTTTCCAACTTGGCATTGACTTCAAATATGCTTTATCCACGACTATGGCTGATGTGGAAAACATAATAAATCACTCTAAGAATAAAATGAACCTTAATAAAGAGTTCAACCAATAATAGTACTTTGAAGAGATGATGTGGACTTGCATATTTCAACATCTTCTACATTGACTTAGGGTGTAGCAATCACCTGAGTGGTAATATAGCTTTGATGAGTGACTTGGAGAATAAGGTAACTAATCATGTAGTTCAAACAGGTGATAATACAAAGCACAATGTGAAGTCAATTGGATTAGTGAAGGCCAAGGATGGAAGTACTCTCCTGAGTAAGGTCTTGTATGCTCCTACAATTCCAAAGAATCTGATAAGTGTAGGGGAAATTTTTGAAAAAGGATATGAAGTAAGGTTCACTAATGATGGAGTTTTTGTGGAAGACCCTAGCAATGCGTATAAACAAATTGTTTCAGCAAAGAAAGAAGGAAGACTCTACACATTGAAGGTTAAAGTTAATGTTGGTCATGCTTTGTTCACTTATGGAGGACATAAGATCTCTGAGTTAGATCTTTGGCATAAAAGGCTTGGACATTTCAATGAAAGAGGTATTAGAGATAGGGTTAACAGTGGTTTAATTCTTGGATTGCCTAATGTTGCAGGTCAACATATGATATACAAAGGTGAGGCATGTCAACTAGGTAAGGCTCATAAGCAATCATATTCTAAGCATGGTTTCATGTATTCAGAGAAGCCTGAGTTGGTACACACAGATATGTGGGGACCATCAAAGGATTTCAGTATTAATGGTTCAAGATATTATGTAATCTATGTTGATGATGCTACTAGATTGATCACTATATATGTGATAAAATATAAATCAGAAGTATTCAATACAATTAAACATTATCATGTGTATGCAGAAAGAATCACAGGTCAAAAGTTGAAGAGATTAAGGTAAGATGGAGGTGGAGAGTATTTCTCCAATGAATTCAGTGATCACTTATGGAATGTAGCTATAAAAAGGGAAGTTACTTATAGGTATTCTCCTCAACAAAATGGTGTAGAAGAGAGGAGGAATAGAACAAGACTATGCTTACATGGTGAAAGCAAATGAAGATCCTTCTACATATGATGAGGCAAAAGTTAAGGGAAATTGTAAGAAAGCTATGCAGGAAGAGTATGATGCATTGATGGAGAATGAGACATGGGATTTGGTTCCTAAACCAAATAGTCAGAAGATCATTGGATGCAAGTGGGTCTACAAGACAAAGAGGTATGCAGATGGAAGTGTGTCTAGGTCTCTCTCTCGCTCTCTCTCACTCTATGTCAGTTGATACAAACTAGCTTACATAGATTTTCGTATTCTCGTGATTTTTAAAAACCTTCTAGAACTAAAGTGAACTAACTTTATAAATATGATACATTTGTGAATTTGTCCCTTCACATAGGCATGGGGTTTTCTTCCTAAGATTTGACCTTCAAATATATGTCCAATTAGTGAGTGTTTCTCCAACAGCTCCCCCTCAATCACTAATTGACATTCCCTGTTTCTTCATATCATCTTCTCTCTTTTACTCCTACCATGCTTTTGAATCTGCTGGTCTTCACACCATCCAAGCTCTTTGTCATTATGTCTGCTAACTGATCTTTAGTAGAAATGTACTCCACTTCAATCTCCTTTTCCATTACCTTTTCTCTGAGAAAATGATACTGTATCTCTATGTGCTTTGTCCTTGCATGAAATACTGGATTTGCTGCAAGATAAAGTGAACTCATATTATCTCCATGTATTGTAGGTGTACCTTGATCAATGCCCAAGCTCTTGAACAATGTCTGCATCCATATGACTTCCTTAGCTGCTTCCACAAGTCCTTTGTACTCTGCTTCAGTTGATGATAATGCTACAGTATGTTGTTTCTTTGAACACCAACTTACAAGCTTATCACCAATGTATATCATGTAACCATGAGTTGATCTTCTGTCATCCTGGTTACCTGCCCAATCTGAATCACTATAGGCTCTCAACTTCAAATCTGATGTAAAAGGATAATATAATCCTTCTTTTATAGTTCCTTTGATATATCTGAGAACTCTTTGACCTGCAATCCAATGTGGGTCCTTTGGACAATGCATGAATTGTGACAAGACTCCCACTGCATAACTAAGATCAGGTCTTGTTAGTGTAGCATAAATCAAACTACCCACAAGAGATTGATACTTCCTCATATCTTTGTAGTCTGCACCATCATATTTACTGAGCTTGTGATTAACTTCAAGTGGAGTTGAAGCTTCTCTGCAATTTTCCATATCAAACTTCTTCAATAAGTTCAGAAGATACCTTTCTTGTGACACATATATGCCATGATCTGTATAAGTAACTTCCATTCCAAGAAAGTATGATAACTTTCCTAGGTCACTGATCTTGATCTCTTTTTCAAGTAATCTCTTTACCTCCTTGATTCCTTCATCTGAAGTACCTGTGATTATAATGTCATCTACATAAATACAAATGTAGATTGTACCTTCCTCTGTTCTTCTGATAAGTAGACTTGGGTCTACTTTTGAACTTTGATATCCAAGATCATTGAGATACTTCACCAGTCTATAGTTCCAAGCTCTTGGAGCTTGCTTCAATCCATACAATGCTCTTCTCAACCTACAAACAAAATTTGGATACCTGGAATCTATAAACCCTTGAGGTTGTTCCATGTATACCTCATCTGATATGTATCCATTAAAGAATGCATTTTTTATATCCAATTGACTTAGAGTCCATCCTTTTGAAGCTGCAATAGCAATGATTGTCCTTATAGTTGACATCTTAGCTACGGGACTGAATGTCTCATCATAATCTATGCCATAGGTCTGGGCATAGCCTTTCACCACCAATCTAGCTTTGTATCTGGCTATACTTCCATCTGCAAGCTTCTTCACTTTATAAACCCATTTATTTCCAATTACTTTCTTACCATTTGGTTTAGGAACAAGTTCCCATGTCTTGTTCTCCTCCAGTGCATTGAACTCTTCCTTCATTGCTTCTTCCCATTGCTTCTTACCTTTAGCTTCATCATAGTTCTGAGGTTCTTCATCATCTTTCACCATATATGCATAGTTCTTCTGAGTTATGTAAGAAGTATCATAAGAATACCTTTCTGGTTGTCTTCTAGTCCTGCTTGACCTTCTTGGTTCACTTTCTTCATAAGTGTCTGGATACACCTCTTCATCAAATATAGGAGCTTCTTCATTTCTTCTTGTTAATCCACTTGTGGATGTACTTGCTTGCATATAGTCTTCATCTCTATTTACTTGCACAATTGATTTTCCTTTCTCACATCTTCTTACCTCTTCTTCAAATTCTTCAGTTGTGTGACTTTGATCTGCATACCAACTTTTCTGTTCATCAAATGTAACATCTCAAATTGTTTGGTTAGAGGATTCCACAACCTGTAACCCATCTGCTTTTCATCATAACCAATGAACACATATTTTTCTGCCTTTGGTTCAAGTTTATGCCTAAGTTGTGATGGCACATAAGCATATGCAATTGATCCAAACACTCTACAATGATCTAGTGTTGGTTTCTTACCCCACCAAACTTCATATGGAGTCACTCCATTTAGAGCTGCACATGGTAATCTATTCACAAGATATGTGGCTGTATTTACAGCCTCAGCCCAAAGATAATTTGCACAACTCTTCTCCTTTAGCATAGCTCTAGCAAACTCAACCAAAGTCCTGTTCCTTCTTTCTGCTACACCATTTTGTTGTGGTGTATACCTACAAGTTATTTCTCTCTTAATACCTGCATTCCAAATATAATCATTGAACTCTTGGGAGAAATATTCTCCCCCTCCATTAGACCTCAGTCTCTTAAGCTTTTGACCTGTGACTCTCTCTGCATATGCATGAAAATGCTTGAAAGCTCCAAACACTTCTGATCTTTCCTTCAAAACATATAATGTTATCCATCTTGTAGCATCATCAATGAAAAGAACATAGTACCTTGAGCCACTGATAGATCCTTCTTTTGTTGGTCCCCATACATCTGTATGAATGAGCTCAAGTACTCCATCATGTTTGAATCCTTTCTTTTGAAATGGTAACCTGTGTGCTTTACCCATTTGACATGCTTCACATTTATAAACCATATGTTGACTTTGCACATTTGGTAATCCTGGTACAGACTGATTAGCAACCATAGCTTTAATTCCTCTTTCATTGAAATGACCTAATCTCTTATGCCAGAGATCAAGTTCTATAATCACTGCTTCACCATGTGTGAGCAAAGCTTGACCAATGTTTCCTTGCACTCTTAAAGTAAAGAGTCTACCTTCTTTCTTACCAGAGACAATCTGATTATATCCATTCTCTAGATCTTCCACAAATACTCCTTCATTTGTAAACCTGACTTGAAAACCTTTTTCAACTATTTGTCCCACACTAATCAAGTTTTTAGGTATTGTAGGAACATACAAAACATTGGTTAGAAAATCTGCTCCACTCTTGCATTTCGCTTTTCCAATTGAATGTACACTATGTCTTGTATTATCACCTGTTTGAACTATATGACTAGAAATGCCTTTTTCCAATTCTGACATCAATTCTATGTTTCCTGACAAATGATTAGAACATCCAGAGTCAATGTAAAATACCTTTAGATCTTCTTTGTCTGATGTGCTGATTGAGTTCATCATCAATGATGTATGACTTTCATTCTGTGTGTCATTTGCATAGTTGTAGTAGGTGGTGTTGTAGGATTGATTCTGTCCCCAACTTCTTCCTCCACCTCTACCATAGCCTCCTCTTTGACTTTGTCTACCTCTTTGGAAATTACTTTGATATCTTCCACCTCGACCTCTGCTATTGTTGTTTTGATTCTGGTTTGAACCTTGTTGGTTGTGCCAACAGTCATGAGCCAAATGATTACTCAATCCACAGATCCAGCAAGCCTTCTTGTTGTTATTTTGATTACCTCTTCCTCTTCCAAAACCTCTTGCTCTTCCTCTACCAGTGCCTTTACCTCTTGTATAATAAGCTTGAGAACTAGACTCCTCTTCATCCTTTGCTTTACCTTTATCTCCTTTCTTCTTGTTCTTCATGTACATTGTAGAACTTTGTCCTTTATCTCCATCTCCCTTCAAGTCTTGCTCATATGTGAGCATCAAACCAAGCAACAAGTTCAAATCTGGAACATAATGATTTAATGGAAGTTCTGTTGATAAGACAAAAGGTTTCCACCTTTCATCCCCTCTCAAACCTGCAAGTAATTGAGCAATCAATCTGTGATCTTCAACATCTTCATCTATGGATCCAAGACTATCTGCTAGATCCTTCATCTTGGTGACATAATCACTAATGGTTTCACTTGGCTTCTTCTTGAATGTTGTAAACTCTAACCATAGACTTGCTTTTTGTGCTTTATTAGTACTTTGGAAATGATACTCCAATGCATTCCATATATCTTCAGATGATTCCAATCCTCTGATGTGTGGTAGCAAATGATCAGAGATTGTATTGTAGATGTATGCTTTTGCACTTGCATCCTTCTTTTGCCAATGCTTTAAAGCATCAAGTTCCTCTTTCTTTGGTCGGCTTTCATCTTCAAATACTGGCTTCTCTTCTTCACCTGTTACATATACCATGAGATCCTTACTCATAAGTAAGGCTTCCATTCTCATTACCCATGCGGGGTAATTATCTCTGTCCAGTTTGTCAATGGAGATATGATCTGCCATAGTTCTTTTCTTCTGTTGCAACATGTGAGCTTAAAGGATAAAGGATAATACCTTTTGAAGTTCTTTGTATATGAGGATACTTTTGAAGTAACCTTTTAATGCCTTGTGTCTTCAACTACTTCACCTTTCAAACTTTAATGGAAAACTTCACAAAACTTATCGTACCTTTGTCGTCTTCTGCTCTCGAGAATCTTTCTGCTCTGATACCACTTGTTGATATATGAAACACCACAAGAAATGAATTAATGTGACACTAGAACACCTCTATGGTCACCATTAACTCATTGCCACTCCAAACTTTGAGAAATGATAGCCTAAAGTGAGAACTTTGCTTCTACAGAAATTCCTAGTCACTGAAATGACATACCTTCAGTTTTTTGCTAATTTCTCCTAGCTCAAGTATTATTCCTCCATGAAACTTTAAAGGATGAAACTAGAAGAGAGCTTTCCAACAACCTATCACATGTATCAAACGAATCTCTAGAACTCAAGTTATGGCTCTCACAAGATGACCATGTATGACCTTTCAAAACTGGAAATTTTACCTGTTTTAGTATTCTTGGATGTCTAAAAATAAAAAATTCGATGCCTAGCATCGAATTTCAGTCAAGGTCGATGCTGGGCATCGACTTTGAGCTTTTTTAAGCCCTTTTTTTGCACCAGAAATAGCTTCTTTTACACACACATGAAGAAGACCACTTGTATGCTAGAAGTCGATGCCGGGCATCCATTTTATGCTGAAACTCGATGCCAGGCATCGAGTTGCTCCACAAAATTCATGTTTTTAGAAGATTCAACAACAGTTAACACACAGAGAATGGAAATAATGACTTATCAGCCAAGATTTGATGCCAAGCATCGAATTGCTCAGAAAACTTGAACTTTTGAATTCATCACACAGTAGGCAAGCATGGAGATGATGGAGAGAGACTCATACACAGAACTTTACTCAGTTCTTTCTCGTAGCTATGAAAACTCAAAAGTTTTATAGATGCTTTCTCACTCAGAGAAGCCCGACTATACTCAGTCATATAAAATAAACTCCTTCTTCTACTTCTTCTCTCTCTCGCTCTCTCTCACTCTACGTCAGTTGATACAAACTAGCTTACATAGATTTTTGTATTCTCGTGATTTTTAAAAACCTTCTAGAACTAAAGTGAACTAACTTTATAAATATGATACATTTGTGAATTTGTCCCTTCACATAGGCATGGGGTTTTCTTCCTAAGATTTGATCTTCAAATATATGTCCAATTAGTGAGTGTTTCTCCAACAGCTCCCCCTCAATCACTAATTGACATTCCCTGTTTCTTCATATCATCTTCTTTCTTTTACTCCTGCCATGCTTTTGAATCTGCTGGTCTTCACACCATCCAAGCTCTTTGTCATTATGTCTGCTAACTGATCTTTAGTAGAAATGTACTCCACTTCAATCTCCTTTTCCATTACCTTTTCTCTGAGAAAATGATATTGTATCTCTATGTGCTTTGTCCTTGCATGAAATACTGGATTTGCTGCAAGATAAAGTGAACTCATATTATCTCCATGTATTGTAGGTGTAACTTGATCAATGCCCAAGCTCTTGAACAATGTCTGCATCCATATGACTTCCTTAGCTGCTTCCACAAGTCCTTTGTACTCTGCTTCAGTTGATGATAATGCTACTGTATGTTGTTTCTTTGAACACCAACTTACAAGCTTATCACCAATGTATATCATGTAACCATGAGTTGATCTTCTGTCATCCTAGTTACTTGCCCAATCTGAATCACTATAGGCTCTCAACTTCAAATCTGATGTAAAAGGATAATATAATCCTTCTTTTATAGTTCCTTTGATATATCTGAGAAGTCATCAAGCTTATAGTCCCATCAAGCTTATCTTCAGCTTGAAGCATGCCAAACAAGTCATTGCTACCTACCATTTCACTAAGGAACAAGAAAGTGATAAAAATTTTACTTCGACGAAAGCTGAAATGAGTGCTGAAATTTCAGCTCACAAATCATCACACTGATGGCAATTTCGACTGTATAATGGCTTCAAAATGGGGGTAAAACCCCAGCACACCTAGTCGAAATGTTGCTTGGCTGCTTAAATTCACAATTCTATGCTGCGAAGTCGATTTGCACTATTAAAAGTGCATGCGTGCCGCAATGTTAAAAATCAAAACTTGAGAAGGAGCTGAACCTATTGTGATACCATTGTTGGGTGTACATAGAAGTGCAAGAACACACGAGAAGCACACACAAGGAGCACAAATGCAGCAAGACACATGGAGAAGATGATGGCTAGAATAGCTCTCTCTATTGATGATGAACTAACCTGAAGTAAGAGTTGAATAATATCCCTAAGTACAAAGTACCACTACATATGAGAGTATCAAGTATGTGGTAACATGGGGAAAAAACCTCTAGCCAGCACTAGAGTAAAAAGTGCCCATGTATAGGGAAAAGGTTCACATCAAAGCTACTCGAGGAACACATAAGTGTAATAGAAAGGTATTTGAAGAACTTGTTGATCAAGTTTAAAACGGAAGATTGCAAGGTAGCACCTACTCCAATGGGGGTGAAACACAAATTGAGCAGATATGGAGGAGAAGAATTCAAGGATATGAAACTCTATCAAAGTCTGGTTTGTAGTCTAATCTATGCTACATTAACTAGACCTGATTTGTCATATGCAATTGGAGTGCTGTCTCAATTCATGCTTTGTCCTAGGAAAGAACATTGGGTTGCAGGACACAGAGTCTTGAGATACATTAAGGATACAGTCAAGGAAGGTTGTTATTATGGATGTGAAACCATAATAAAAACCTTCCTTGACTGTACACTTAATGTATCAAATACAAACATCAAGATATATAATGATACAGATTGGGCACGTAACCCTCATGATAAGAGATCAACTTATGGGTATTTGTGTTACGTGGGAGATAAACTTATCTCTTGGTGCTCTAAGAAGCAACATACAATTGATTTGTCATCTATAGAGGCAGAATATAAATATATGGTTGAAGCTGCAAAGGAAGTCATATGGTTGAATACTCTCATTAAGAGTTTTGACATCATTCACAGTACACCCACTATTCATGGAGATAATATGAGCTCATTGTATCTAGTTGCTAACCCTATTTTTCATGCCAAGACTAAACACATTGAGATTCAATATCACTTCTTAAGAGAGAAGGTGATTGATAAGGAGATTGAAGTCATACATACTTCAACAAAAGATCAAATTGCAGATATGCTAACCAAAAGCTTGGATGGACCAAAGCTACAGAGATTTAAAGACATGGAAGGTATAAAGAAGATAGAGAAAACTTTCAATTGATGATTGAGGGGGAGCTTTTGGTGCAAGTCAATCACCAATTGATGTTTTGGATGAAGGATTGAAGTCAAAGATTGAAGAAAAGATTGGCCTATGAAGCTTGAAGATAGCGCACATCCAAGAAATGAGAATGTGTATACATATGTACATTAAACTTATAGTTAGCTCACTTATAACTTTTTTATGGTCACGAGCTTGTACATATATGCCTATATACACAAGTAGAAAGTTGGGACAAATATGAGAGAGCATGAGATGAGAAGAATTACAAGATATAGGAGTCATTAGACATTTTACAAATGAGTAAGATCTCTCTCATCATTCAGATGTAAAATTTTTCAAAGAAGAAGAAATATTGCACCCGATCTTTTGTTGAGTACTCCTTTTGTGTTTAATATTTTGTGAAATTCTTTTGTACAAGTCTAAGTCGATAGTTGGTTGACCCCTGTACAAGTTCTCAGATCTTAATTGTAATCAGGCTAAGGGAATTGAGAGTAGGAACATTCACATGTGTAAATGTGAAGAAGTGAAGTTGAAACAGGCACAAAATTTGATGCTAATGTTTTGGTCAGTTCTCCTTCCACAGTGTAAAGTTTTGAGAAAGTGAGCTTTCATTGTTTAATTTTGAAGGTAGGCTACCTATGGCTAAAACGATTTGATTAAAACGGTTTTACTTTGGGAGAACCATGCTTTAGAATTTGTAGGTGTCAAAGTCGACTATACTGGAGAACAGTTTTAGACATAGGTGAACTGTTTGAATCATTTCTCAAGATCTACTAAGTCTTTTGCGATGTTTTAACTTGGAAACAGTGTGCAAACATTAGAAAAAACTTCATACAAAGTTTCATTGAAAACTTTACATATTTGGTTAGTCAATGAGTGCATTAAGTGCATTAGACTTTTCTGAATAGTGACTCTCTTCACGGTTAGTTCAAAATTTTGATAATATGGTATTGATCCTCCAAATTGGTTACGATTTTGAGGTATTCTTGATATAGAGATGCTCTAATATCAAGGACGGCTTGTTCTTTTGGAGATTAATACTCTCCATCAACTTTTTTATAGGTAGAATCTTCACATTTGACGTGGGTGTAACCACAAATGTGATCTATATAGCTTTGGGTCTCAAACCCTAAGTGAGCTAGAGGTATGGCATAAGAGGCTTTCTCATGTGAATCAAAGAACAATAAATGATATATCTAGGGATAAAAGAGTTATAGGGCTACCACACGTCTCAAGGCACCATAGGATCAACATGTGTGATGCTTGTAATATCGGGAAATCCCAAAGACAACTTTACCATAGCAAAGGGTAAATCCATAGCAATCTCATGGACTTACTACGCAGAGATGTGTATGGACCAAGTCAAGAAACATCACTAGTAGGCTCAAGGTGAAATGTTTGATTACTTAAAAAGGGATTCAACACATGTAGAGAAATACACTAGAATTTCATTGGAGAAGCCTAAATCTAATGGAGGGGGATACTATTTCTCAAGATATTTTTACAAGTATCTATAGGATAAAGGTATTAAGATGGAGGTCACTACTTAGTACTCTCCTCAACAAAATGATGTTGTAGGGAGGCGGAACAAAATCGTAGTTGGGGTATCTAGGGCTATGCTTGAGGAAAGGAAGCTACCACATTACCTATGGGTAGAAGAAATATCTACTATAGGATATCTTCTCAATAAACTACAATCCAAATAACTTCAGCGTATGACTCCTTATGAAGCTTTGCATGCAAAGAAGCCAAGTCTAGGTCATTGAAAAGTCTTTGGTTTTTTAGCATATGTGCATATACCTACACAAATTAGAGTGAACTTGGATGAGAGACCAACTAAACTCATATTTAGTTGATATGACTCAACAAAAATGGGCTACAGATTCTTCAATCCAACTACAAAACAATTCACTACAAGCAAGGATGTTTTATTTGAAGAACACAAGTCATGGTATAAAGAAGACAAGCAGAAGGTAAAGCTAACTTGTGATCTTGATGCATACTTTCTTGGATTAGAGAACAAGAATGATGTAGACGTGCAAGACTCTAAACGTGAATCAAAATAAGATTAAGATGAGAAAGAAAGAGATTATAGACTTTGGAAATTTGGAGGGAAGTTCAAAATGCAAGAATGTGGAGAATGTTCCAAACATACTTCTAGAAGATTAACAAGCGAGAGAAGGCAACTTGAGAGGTATGGTTATGACTCTACATTTGTAAGTAAATGTACCATCTACTTGTTCGATGAATGAATTTCAAAAGAAACCATAACTTATGCAAAAGACAAAGGTAATTCTATTTGGGAGAAATCCATGAACCAAAAAATTCAAGATCTAAAAGAGATGGAGACATGGGAGTTCATTCCTATGAAAACTAACACAAAGGTAATAGGCTGCACATGGGTGTACAAACTGAAAAAGAATTCACATGGCTCATTTTGCATGTACAAAGCTAGGTCAATTGCTATAGGGCATAGACCACGAAGAAACATCCTCACATGTGGCCAACATGACCACCATTAGAACCTTGTTTAGTGTTTCCACTACAAGGAATTGAAAGCTACATCGACCTAATGTGAAGAATGATTTCCTCAATGGATGGATGAGTGAGGAGGTTGATATGTCAGAACCCCAAGGGTATGAAAACCTTTAACTATCCTAATTATGTATGTAAGCTTAAGAAAGCATTGTATGCTCTAAAACAAGCCCCTTGAGCTAGGAACTACAGAGTGATTACATACTTGTAGGATAAAGGATTCAAATCAAGCAACATAGAACCATCATCGTTCATAAAAAAGATTTATGATGAAGTTATCTATCTATGTATTTATGTAGATGACATAATTTTGAGAGGTGGTGATATGTTTGAGATAGAAAGAAGTAAGAAGCATATGTGGGTGGAATTCAAGATCAATGATCTTGGATAACTCACATTCTTCTAAGGGATGGAGGTTATCTATACAGATGAAGAGATGTACTTGACTGAAAGAAGTTATATTCTTGATTTCAAAACGGAGAACATCAAATCTGGAGGAACACCTAGAGATGAATCATAAATTAAGTGTTTATGAAGGAGAACATATTGAATATGTAATGGAATATCAAAGGTCTATAGGTATTCTAATCTACTGTGCACATACAAGGGTAGATATATCTTATAGTCTTGGAGTGCTTAGTCAATTTATACACTCTCCAAGAAAGCCAACAATAAAAGAAGGTATATTCCACTCTTATACATCTAATTTTAATATCAATCTATATTAAGGTGCACCCCGGATAGGATCAAGATGATAGGAGAAGTACATCAAGATTTCTAGCATTTTTAGGGTCAAAACATGTCTCTTGGAGTTCTAAGAAGCAACCCACAATTTGCACTTTCTTCAAGGAAATCTGACTAGAGAGGATTGAAAATAGCCACATAGGAATCTATATGCATGGAGTTATATTCTGATTTGGGACTTGTGAGCTCCAAACCTCACATTTTTTGACACAACATAAACTCAATGAATACACTAGGAAGAACCAAACACATATAGGTTTACTACAAATGTTTTTAGATAGAAACTATTTTTGAAGGATGTTGATGTATCATTTGTTCCAATAGATAAGCAAGTGGCAGATATGATGTCCAAATCTCTAGATGGAATAAAGTCTTGTAGGTTCAAAAAAATTGCAACTATACAAGTTATTTGGGATTTGAGATTAAAGCATGCTTTAGATTTAGGGAGAGTTGTTTGAATAATAAGCCTTCACCATGCTTGAAGAAAGGATTTTTAAATGGAAAAACCAAGGCTCATCTCATGAAGAGAACTTTATTCGTATGGACAATCTTAAACATTATCACATGCTCTTGTATATTCACATGATTATTCATGTTTTGTTATCTTTTACTTAAGTATGTATTATGGGATCTAAAGCCATGAATCAGGTTGCTGAAGTCTCATACCCAATTCAGCCAAATTGAAATGGATCCCCTAGATTGTAGGAAAAGGGAAAGAGTCACAAGTAGCTCATCCCATGAGGTAGTTTGAGATTCTTTGACTATTAGGAGTCATGGAGAATCATGAGAGACGATGTATGAGTGTATTTACACACTCTACACGCTTGTAACATGTGATAGATGAATATACATTCAAGTTGAATCTGCAACTTGCTCATTGTTCATCTTCTTTGTGTTATCTTCTTCACCTTATCATACTTATAGAGGTTGATTCTCATTGTTCATGAGTTCAATCTTCATCCATAAGGATGCATTTTAAGTTTATTAGCTTCTTGAATCTTCTTGCAATGTTCAAAATCGTGTACCATTTGGATTCTTGTACTATGTGATAGAGAAATATCTTTGCCTTGTGGTCTATTCCTACTACTCCTTGAATTGTCGAGCTGAACCCGGATGATGTTAATTTTATAATCTGCGTATGTCTTTTCTATAATTCTAACTCTTCCAAAAAAGAGAGTCCTTGCACAATTCGAAAACAGACTCTAAGAGGAAATAGATCAATTGTAAGCAAGAGGAGAGCACTGATGGATTCAAGGTAGACTTGCCATCCATAAATAGAAGGTTCTTCTTTGTGACGTCTCAAGTATATAGCCTATTGTGTATTAAATCGTTCTTTGTGATGTTCCAAAAGAAATAAGGTGTTTTATTGCACTAGGTAGACTCTTATAACATGAATCAAAGTCTCCAAGTGTTTTAGGTTGGTTATGTTCTGGAATGTTGAGTCAAACATCATCACCCTAAGCAGTACAGTGTTTCTGTTCTTCTCCTTTCAAACACTTTCAAAGAGCATAAAGTGAAGAGTTTAATGTAACTCCTTTTTGAAGTCATTATATATCAAAGAACATCAATGTCTATGGACTAACGTGAGATTCAAATATATTAGAAAAGGATGTATGTCCGTTGAGCTCGTAAACATAGAAAATAAAGTGACCGTTCATGTTCTACCTTAAAATTTATGGTGATAAAAAAATTTCGTTGAAAGTGCTTTCCCACATGAATCCAATCCCATAAGTCCTTGAAAAGAAAACCAAGTCAAGGTTTTACCTGAACATTTACCCTTATTTCCAAGAAAAATCCAACAATGTTTCTAAAAACACATGTTTTTTTTACCATGTGTTCCAACAACTTTGATCCTTTGTAGTTACATTTTAGTCGACTCCATTAGGGATTTCTTGCTATCTTGTTGCATATCTAGGCTTGAACAATTCTCATAGATTTTCTTAAAATTAATGGATTCCTCAGGCAACTTAGATGTGTGATATTTAAGTTAATTTCTATTTCACATATTGAGAAGAAAACATTAAAAGAGAAACTATTTTGCAAAATGATCATGTAATGAAACGTTGTCCTAAGATGGTTGCAGACGAGGAAAAGAAGAAAGAGTTTAGGATTTTTTTTGTAGAGACCTCTACACCTAAAAATAGAGTCTCATGATCTTTTTCAAAATAAAGAACATAATTTACTATTGTTTTTAGCTATAGCCCATCTTCTCATAAGAACTCTGTGTTTGTAGTAGACTCAGATGTTTGGTACTCTGATAATGGGGCAAATAAACATATTACCTCATAGCGTAGTTTCTTAGGTACCCGTGAGCATGTCCCTAGAGGGAATATTGTGGCATGTGCTGGCAATGCATGTTATCTTGTAACGGGATTTGGTAGTATCATTTTAACTACTTTTGATGGCAGCTCTTTAATATTATCAAATGCTTTATATATGGCAAGGATCAAGAAAAAGTTTTTTTCATTTTCAACATTAGCCATGATTGGCTTGGTTTTGAAATTTTTCAATGATAGATGTACAGGTCATGATCTCTCAAATGGTGATGTTCTTATTGCTTTTGGATTTCAATGTGGAGGGTTGTATAAGATGATAAATTATGTGAAATTTGTCAATGATTCAACATGTGTTCTTCAAGATTCTCAAGCTATTTTAAATGGAAACACGCAGACAGTTGATTTTTCATGATGCTCAAGATGCACTTGATTTTTTTCTCTATCACTAGCCTACTAGATGCTTCATTTACTTGTGCATAGTGGGGATTGATATTAAATTTATTGTCTCTCAAATGAGCAAGTCTATGCATTACCTAGGTTTCCAGCATTTATAGGTGGTTAAGTGCATCTTGCATTAGTTGAGTAGTACCCACTAGCATGGACTGTTTATCGTAAGGGGGGGTCATTAATGCTAGATTTACATGTCAATACCACCCAATTTACATGCTTTTTTTACTTAAATTGGGTTGGTTGTTATGAAACTCATGTCCACTAGGGGTTTTTGCTTCATTCTTGGTAGCTCATGTGTATCTTGGTTGAGCAAGGAGGAGAATATTGTGTGCACTTCTAGTTGTGAAGTTGACTATATGACTACTTTTAGAGCGACTATCAAAGTTTTGTGGCTGGAACACCTTTTCATTGATTTGGGTGTTGGTCAGTCTCTTACCACCATCATATTTATTGACAGATAGAGCACATTTGTAGTTCAAGCAAACCCTATGTTCCATGATCATGAAAAGCACATTGTGGTGCACTATCATTACGTCAGGGAGAGGCTCTCTCGTGGAGAGATCAAATTGGCTTATGTGCCCACACACAATAATATGGTAGTTCTTTTCACAAAGGATCTTTAGAGGGAGATGTTTGAAGCTGTTTGCAAAGCTATGGCCTTACCTCCTTTCACGGATTGATCTCTTTCCACAAAGTGTGGGCTTCCTTATACATGAGTGCCACCTCATTTTTCACCACATCACTTTGAGGGGGGGTTTGTTGATAAATTTTGGAATGATGTGTGTGAACACACTTAGGACCATCGAGGCAATTTTTATCTTTTGGACGTTTTTCACCCAGCTTGTATATATGCCAATAACCCTTATGGGTCACTTATCTTTGCACATTCACTTGATAATACATTGTGGTTTGTGTTGTGGTCCAAGATTCTTCTTCTCCTTTGTATTGTTTGTGTGTTTCTATCAACCTCAAACTCCAACAATAATGTGGCTCCAAGTGTCCTCCATCACACACAAGCTCGCACCTAACTTTGGATTCCTAATGTTAAACTCGTTTGTGCAAGAAAATCAAAAAAGGATGCAAAATATTCACAAGATCACCTCACCATATTTATTAAATTTGATGTAGACTTGATTCTAACTCAAGTCTCTAGAATTATGATGTAGCCAAGCCATGTTTCACTTGCACATAAACCGTCAAAGCTTATTGAAGTACCTGGGTCGACCATTCAAAGTAGACAATTCCTCCTTTGTACTCATTTCTATCCCTTTCTAGAAAGAAGAACTTTGAAGTACTTAAAGGGACAAATGCATGCTTGAAGATGCTTGAAAGTGGGGTAAAGAGAGGTCCCTTAGATTAAGAGGAAAAGAGGACTCATGGCTTAATAGGGATTAATCAGGACATGTGAAAGGTATATGGTCGTATAGAGAGGATAGATTTTCATCAAACCTTCACCTTTATCTCAAGAAGAAAGTAAAAGAGTATCCAAATACTCTTGGATAAAGAATATGTAGACAATTACTCCTCCATACTTCTCAAAGACCACTACAAAGGCAGAGTTTGTGCATGGACCTAAGGGGATCGACGTGCTTGAAGGAGTGATTTATCCCATATATGCGGTCGGGACCTCTCAAATGTGGATATTTAAAATACATTTTCACTTTGGATTCTCCATCAAAAGGGAGAGACCATGAAAAAGTTCTTCTCCTCCTCCTCCTCCTCCTCATGCGAGCAGTGTAGAGGGTACCAAGACAACCACTTTCCAGTGTAACCATGCGCTTAAGGAGTGGTTAGACTAGAAAGTGGTTACATCTACGCAATGTGTATGCCTACTCTTGAATCCACTTGAATAATCGGTTGGTGAAGTGTCAGAGTTCACTTAAATTAACTCAAGTGAACCTTATGGAAGGCCTTAAAGTTTTTGGGAAAGAACTCTAAATTAACTCAAGTGAACCTTATGGAAGGCCTTAAAGTTTTTGGGAAAAATCGTCTTCCACATTCCTCATGGGATCTCAGCCGAAGACCTCCTCCATCCTGCCCTTGAGCATTAAGCACTAGAACAAGTCACCATCTTGTTTTCACTCTTCAGAACCCTAGGCTTAGCTTAAGCCAAAGCCACTTTATAAGAGAAATCATGAAAAATCTACTAGAAATCCATTCTGTCAAGAGTTTCTAGATAAATGGAAAAATGGACTAGAGAAAATTATCACGTGGAAATGTGCTATTTCATTAAATAAACTGTTTTCAATTTTTCATATTTAGAAAGGAGAATTTGAAAGAGAAATGACTATCGTGCTTTTCAATAAGACCATGGCCTCGAGGCAAGTTTATTATATAACTTGTTATTTGAAGCATATTTTCTAGTACGAAAATGTTCTTCATGGAGAAAGGGGGGGAAGGGGGGGGGGGGGGGGGGGGGGGGGGGGGTTATAAAGTAGTTTTTCCAAGGAGGAAATTTAAGCCAACATTACAATTATTTCTAACCAAGGTGTTAGCTTAACCTGATCGTTAATTATTGTGAGTGGGATGAAGGTGTTCTTAGGAAAGAAAGTTCTACCCAAGAGGTTCTAGAGCTCATAATTCAAGGTAAATAGAGTTACCTTGAGCTAACATGCAGACATCACTCCTGCTAAATGAACAATTTTAGAGCTAAAGTGTGGTTCTAAATTCTAAAGGATTGTTGGGGCTAACTCCAGAAGGCACTTGAGTTGTAATAGCTTTATAGTAGATGTGGGGTGGAAAATCTCATGTGATTTCCGGTGCTCTTGCCGAAGGACATGCTATTTATCTTTATAGATTATATACTTAATAAAATCCCTTTATGTTTAAATCTTATGTTCTTCTCCATTTTTTTAAAGATGTGCATTAATTTCCCTCTTTAGAAGGCATTCTATCTCATCTATTGTATCTAGTTAGCACTGTAATAGAATACTTATTTTTGAACAATACATACTTAGGAACGCCACCCCATGTCGTGATGTAATGTTTTTCTTTATTTTCCTATTCCTTTCCATTCATTTTCCCTCGGTTTCCAACAATAATTGCAGATCACAACAGTCAAGATTGCTATATATCCTGTGCATCTCTTTACAATAACAATGCAGGGAGACCAAAATTCGCACTTCTCTAGACTCACATGCGTATCGAATATGAATCAGCCCTTAATGCTTATGGTATAGAGAAATAATTTCTTTAAGAAAAAATAATTTTATTCGTTCAAACTTTAAAAATAGCTTTAGCGCAAGAAGAGGGTCTAGCACCCAGCGGGCGTAGTTCAGAGGATGTGCTTTGAACTCTTAGGTAGATGGCCAGGGTTCAAATCCACTCCAGGGTTGAATGCCTAAGAGCTCCTCAAGATGGGTGCCTCTACCTCACCAGGTTGGGTGTGTATCTTTAGAGTGATTTAGAGTGAGGAGAGCAGAACATTATGAAAATATGCTTCATTTATACCTCTGTGTGCATGGACAATGTGTATTTACGGCTGTACAAAGGAACGTGCTCCACACATTCACAGTTGACTATAGAATGCGAGCGTGCTACCATTTCCTCACTTTTTCTTTGGTGTGATCTTCCAGTAATATAATGTTAATCCTGATGTCTAGTGAGACTGATTCTACCTCAATTTACAATAAATATATATGGTTTTCTTTCTAAAGAATACCTCTAACTGAGAAAGACGCAAACAAATATTAAATATATTAAAACCAAAGAACATATTTCGCCGATATAGTTGAACGGTAAAATAACCCTTGCCAAGGAGATGACGCGGGTTCGATTCCAACTATCTGCCTACCTCAAGAGAAAATAAACACACATATATATATATATATATATATATATATATATATATATATATATATATATATGCTTCTACCCCTTTTGATTGCTTACTTGAGGGCATTATATATATGTGTATGTGCGTGTATATGGGTGTGTCTGTGTTTCTGTGTATGTATGTATGTCTTCATAATATGAATGAGTTCAAAAACTAGAATTATAATAAGTAGAAGTATGTGCGTGTATATGGGTGTGTTTGTGTTTCTGTGTGTACGTATGTCTTCATAATATGAATGAGTTCAAAAACTAAATGATAATAACTTTTCATTCAAAGAGCCTTTTGATTGAAAGGGCCTTGATGGCTTCCGTGGAAGGTTTCCGTGGAAGGTGTTGAGCATAGAGCTCGGAATATATATTCTCAACCTGGATCCTCAAATGAAGATGGAAAATGCATTCTACACATAAATGCAGAAGCTGATGACTGCATCCTTCATGTGGAAGCCCTTCCATCACCGTGGTTGATAGAGTTACTGGTTTTGTATTTCAATTTTTGGTTGATATAGTGTATGGACTAGTGGACATGTAATGTGGTCAAATATTGTGCCTTGATGTGTGTGCATGCAGTGATGCATCAGTATGTATTCTCAATCTTGAAAGAGTTGGATATCGTGATCAGTAGAAGGAACATTCTGTTAGATATGCGCAATACTCCACCCTCATGTGACTACAAGTGATCCATGGTGCTCTAAGTTGTAAGGCCCCATTATGAGGAGAAGCCATTATGAGAGCCCGGACATTTGTGGAACCCTAACTTCCAAGTTAGATGAGGTCTATGTGTGACCGTTGATGGTTATACATGATCTTTGTGAGCCTAGCCATTAGGTTAGGTAGGGCATAAACTTCCAGGCCACTAGGTTGGCATTTAAGGTGAAAATAAAGGCCCTGTGGCGTCGTGTGGTTTCCCCATAGAACCTAAATGGGGGAGTGCAGAAGGGGGCTTGCCCCCTTCTGCGGGGTCCGGGGGGCCTATCCCCGTGGCACGTAGGGCCGAGATGGTAGGACTTCTGGTCGTGGAGATCTTGTCGGATCGTATATTTTACCAACTATGTTGTATCTCCCGACTATGTTTATCTATACCGAACCGCCTTGTAAAAGCTATATAAGCACGGCCCAGGTTCAACTTTACATAGCATTGCGCACTAGTAAGCCCTTCATCTAGAGTCTGTCTAGATCGCCATCTAAGCTCCACAGTGGGAGTGCATAGGTGGACAGCACCATCATTGTAATTGCATTACAAGAGGCAATCTGAGAATTTGAGTTCTCTATCTCTTAGTCTGCGTCTATCTTTGTCAGCGTTTTTTCTCTGAACTCTGTCTATAGGTCTATTCCGCTGTGCTGTTTTTCTTACATGGTATCAGAGCTCAGGAGGCTCTGAGTGGTGCAGAAGCAAAAACGCAGAGGTTGCAGAGGTCTGAACAACAAAAGAGAGAAGATGTCAAGCAGTGCGTCATCATCTACGACTAGGGGCCAAGGTGGTTCATCAATAGGAGTAGGTGGTGCACAATCAGGAGTAGCATGATGCCTATCATCCCAACATTGCGGATACGGCCACCAGCCTTCACAGAAGGTAAACTTGATGGTACGAAATACACCTTGTGGAAGTTCAAAATCACTTCTATTCTTGATTCATATGAGCTTTTGGAGATTGTTCTTGGGACTGATCATGAGCCCCAAGAAAGACCTGATCCAAATAATCCTGGTCGAATGATTCCTCCTGATGTTGATCTTCTACGTGCTTGGAAATGTAGAAATGCAGATGCACTCTATGCTCTTGTTACAAGTACTTCTGATAGTGTTTTGACTCTCATTCAGCATACTACGAAGGCATGTGAAGCATGGAACATATTGAGAAATCAATATGAAACTCGTAATTAGACACGGATTCAGAACTTGTAGAATCAGCTTGCAACAGAACGGTTTACTGATGGGGAGACTGCAGAGGTGTTTATCACTCGCATAAAGAATCTACGAGATCAAATGGCAAGAGGAGGTGTTCAAAAGTCAAGTGAAGAGCTAGCTCGATGTTGTCTTCGAATCTATCCACCTAAGTTTGATGGTCTGGTAACTGCTCTTAACACTCCAATCAGACCTCAACCACTAACTTTTGAAGAATTCAGTGCCTTACTCATGGAGGAGGAGCTACGGCTCAAGGCAAGGAGTGGTGGTAGCAAAGGAGATGTTGCATTCACAGCAAATGCCAAAGGAGTCAAAACAGACTCTTCAAAAGATGGAGACAAAAAGAAGAATGACAAAAAGAAGCTCAAGGGAGAGTGTTTCCACTGCAAGAAGAAGGGACAGAGGATCCAAGAGTGTTACATCAAGAAGGCAGAAGCGAAGAGTTCAAAAGGTGGCAAAGGCAAGGAGTCTGCCAACACAGCACAAACAGAGCTTGAGTTATTTGTTACGATAGAGGAGGTGTGCTCCTCGGCTGAAGATTCAGGAACATATGTCTCATGGGTGTTGGACAGTGGTGCATCTCATCACATGACGAGTAGAAAAGACCTTTACAGTTCCTTACAGCCTCTAAAGGAACCCATCATAGTAAAGGTAGGAAACAATGCAAGATGTCCTACAGAGGGGGAAGATACGGTTTCTTGCATTAACTCTAATGGCGATATCAGAAAGCTTTCAAATGTGCTCTATGTTCCACAAATAAAATGAAATCTACTTTCAATAGCTTCTATAACTGATCAAGGTCATCAAGTATCTTTCAGTAAGACGGGAGCTAAGATTATGGGCGGTAACAACAACATTGTTGGGATTGGCATAAGGAGGAACAACCTGTATGAGTTGTGTGCTCTTATAGCCACTACAAACATGGGCACAAGTAAGCTATGGCATGAGAGATTCGACCACATTGGATACCCTGTACTCAAGGAGATGCATCGTAGAGGTATGGTTGCAGACCTACCATCGATTGTAGAAATGAAGGAACCATGTGAAGCTTGCATGATGGGCAATCAATAGAGGAAGGCATTTCCACAAGAAAGCAAGAACAGGGTGAGCTATCCTCTAGAGTTGGTGCATGTTGACTTGTGCGGAAAAATGTCTACACAGGCCTTGGGTGGATCTTCCTACTTTATGTTACTTGTCGACAACTATAGCAGGAAGATGTGGGTGTACTTCCTTCGCGATAAGGCTCAAGCTTTTCGTAAGTTTAAAGACTGGCTTCAGCTTGTTGAAACTGAAACAGGCAAGAAGATGAAGAAATTTAGGACAGACGGTGGTGGTGAGTTCACATCAATAGAGTTTGAAGATTTTTGCAAGAGTAAGGGAATCAAGCATCAACTCTCAGTGGCACGTAGTCCTCAACAAAACGGTGTTGCAAGGTGCATGTTGAAAGGAAAGGGTTTGCCTAATCAATTTTGGGCAGAGGCTGGCAACACTACTGTCTACATCTTGAATCGAAGCTACACCTAGGCACTTGATGGAAAGACTCCACAAGAAGCCTACACTAGTAAAAAGCCTTTCGTTTCCCATTTCAAAGTATTTGGAAGTGAATGTTATGTACATGTTCCAGATAGGGAGAGAAACAAGCTTCAACCAAAAAGCATCAAATGTATCTTCCTGAGGTATAGCAAAGATAAGAAGGCTTATAAGCTTTATGACCCTAAGGCTAAGAAGATCATGGCAAGTCGTGATGTGGTGTTCAAGGAGGAGCAGCCACATACAGTGGAGGAGGAAAAGAGAGCTTTCACTTTATCATCAGGCGAAGGGGCAATCCACTATGAACCTGGCCCAAGAGCTATCCCTTCTACACAAGAGAAGGAAGCATCATCTTCAGATGATGAGTCTGAAAGTCACCAACCTGCCGACACCCAAGTGGAAAAGCCATTGCCACATTGGGTGAGGCAGCTCTATGATTCTGCAAACCCCATCCCACAATCACTAGAACAGGTTGCAGATGGACCGAGGTGATCACAGAGAATAGAGGAACAAAAACGGGCAAGCGCCCATATTGTAAACACAGCCTTGATGGCTGATCTCATTCAAGAAGAAGTGAAGGAACTAAGCAATGTGGAAGAGGCACTCCATGATCCAAATTGGAGGGCTGCCATGCAAACAAAATACAACAATATCATGAAGAATGGAACTCGGGAGCTAGTGGATCGACCCCCTAAGCGTAAAGTCATTGGCACCAAGTGGGTTGGAAGCTAAAGTACAAGGCTGATGGTACTCTAGAAAAATATAAAGCAAGACTTGTTGCACAGGGCTACTCACAAGTTGAAGGCATTGACTTTTGTGAATCATTTGCCCCGACTCCAAGAACGACTACTATCTGAGTAGTACTAGATGTGGCTGCACATAAACGTTGGCGAGTCTATCACATGGATGTCAAGTCAGCATTCCTGAATGGAGACCTCAAGGAGGAGGTATATGTGTCTCAGCCGCCAGGGTTTGAGGCTCTCAATTCAAAGAACAAGGTATGTAAGCTGAAGAAGGCATTATATGGGCTAAAACAAGCCCCTAGGGCATGGTACCAGCAGATAGATAAGTATCTCTTGGACCTAGGTTTCAAGAGATGTGCTTCTGATGCTAACTTGTATGTTCTAAAGAGAGGAGGGAAGACAATTGTGCTTGTACTCTATGTAGATGACCTTGTGATTACAGGAAATGATGATGCTCTTCTTCAACAAACAAAAGATGCCCTGAGTTCAGAATTTGAAATGACAGACTTGGGCTTAATGCATTATTGCTTAGGTCTTCAAGTTTGGCAGGAACCAGGGAAGATTTTCATCTCTCAACAAAAGTATGCAAGAAAAATATTGAAGGCATTCGACATGGAGGATTGCAAGGAAATTTCTACACCTATGGAGGTCAACAGAAAATTATCTATTGAAGATACTTCACCTCCAGTGGACATTGGAAGATACAGGAAATTAGTTGGAAGTCTAATCTACTTGTGCAATAGCAGACCAAACATCTCTTATGTTGTTGGAGTAGTAAGCAGGTTCTCTAATAAGTCTCGCCAAACTCATTGGAAGGCAAGCATGCGGATACTCACGTATGTGAAAGGAACTACTAATTATGGTATTCTTTATGAAGAAGGATCATCTCTGGTTGGATACTGTGACTCAGATTGGGCAGGAGATATTGATACGAGAAAATCAGTTTCTGGATATTGCTTTTCTTTAGGATCAGGGATTTTCTCTTGGATCAGTAAGAAGCAACCGACTGTAGCATTATCTTCTACTGAAGTTCAGTACAAAGCTGGATGCGTTGCAGCATGTGAAGCAGTATGGTTGAGGAGGATGCTATGGCACATAGGAATACAAGGACAAGAGGCTATAGAGTTGAAGTGTGACAACCAAAGTTGCATGGCCATCGCCAAAAATCGTGTTTTCCATGCACGTACCAAGCACATAGAAATCCAGTATCACTATGTGCATGAGTTGATTGAGGACAGGGTCGTTGAGATAACTTATTGCCCTACTAAAGAAAATGGAGCAGACATCTTAACCAAGGCTCTTGGGAGAGAGCAACTTCTTCGACACTTTCCAAAGCTTGGGATTGGACCAAGGAGGTAGTTCACCATCGGGTGGACATTGAGGGGGGGTGTTAGATATGCTCAATACTCCACCCTCATGTGACTACAAGTGATCCATGGTAAGATGAGGTCTATGTGTGACCGTTGATGGTTATAGATGATCTTTGTGAGCCTAGCCGTTAGGTTAGGAAGGGCATAAACTTCTAGGCCACTAGGTTGGCATTTAGGGTAAAAATAAGGCCCTGTGGCGTCGCACAGTTTCCCCATAGAACCTAAATGGGGGAGTGCAGAGGGTGGATTGCCCCCTTCTGCGGGGTCCGGGGGGGCTATTCCGCCGGCTCGTAGGGCCGAGATGGTAGGACTTCTGGTCGTGGAGATCTTGTCGGATCGTATATTTTACCGACTATTTTGTATCTCCCGACTACGTTTTTTATACCGAATCGCCTTGTAAACGCTATATAAGCACGGCCAAGGTTGAGCTTTACATAGCATTACGCACTAGTAAGCCCTTCATCTAGAGTTTGTGTAGATCGCCATCTAAGCTCCACAGTGGGAGCGCACGGGTGGACAGCACCATCATTGTAACTGCATTACAGGAGGCAATCTGAGAATTTGAGTTCTCTATCTCTCAGTCTGCGTCTATCTTTGTCTGCATTTTTTCTCTCAACTCTGTCTATAGGTCTATTCCGCTGTGCTGTTTTTCTTACACATTCATCATCAAAGCTTTCTATGCTTGGGACATGGTTTCTAGCAGTGCATGTCCAGGCGAATTCAATCAAAAAATGAAAATATCTAAAGATAAGATATTATCTCATATATGAAGACCTTAGAACAAGACTTTGAAACTTGAAGGATTATGGAATACAATGCAAAAAACAGAACATGGTTATACAATGCCAACTTCATTTGAATGTATCGCACATCATTAGAAAGAAATAGAGCAGCATGGTCACAATTTTCCTAACAACACAATTTCGCCTCTAGAGAACATGTGAGGGGTTTCATCTATGAAGGTGTGAAAGTTTGTACTAGTAGATTTGTGTCGAAGCAGATCTAAACTATGATCTCCCCTCCAAATTTCTCATAGATATTGGAGAAAAGAAAAGCATTGTGCAAGAGATTTTATTCAAGAACTTTCGAAATTCCTACTTTCACTGTGGTTTGTAAGGTCGTGGAATTAAAGATTGTCGTGTGAGATAGAGATCCATTAAGAACAAACGTAATATGGAAAATTCTAATATAAGAGGAACAAAGAAGCTCCACTGGCCCAGAGCGATGCCCCATGCATGTCAGAAGATGATCCTATAGATGGTGAGCAAGTGAAGGAAACATAAGTCATGGAGGAGAACCTTGACGCTTCACAAAAGTGATACGAAGAACAAGAATAATTCCTAAGTATTATAGTAATAAGATTCCCTCTTGCATGGTTCAAGAAATGATCATTTTCTATAATTTGGAAAAGTAGATCAATTACTTGGATTACCTATGGGGAATGAATCTCTATGACTCCCGGAATGATGGGAAAACTCAAGAGGATGCCTCTTGCAAGAAAGACAACCAAAAAGGGTACACCACTAGCAAAGAGGATGGAATCATCATCGACAATGATAATAGGACAATGAAAGCTCGATCACTGGATCCAAAAATCTCAATAGGATACCGGATTTGTTTTCAAAGAAGAATTCTCACAGAGGAAAACAATTGGTTGAGATACCTTGATATTGACAAGTGGCCATTATTGACAAGTGGATCCATGATAAACGATTTATCCCTAACTAAATGTGTCTTCAAGAGATCAAAATTGAGAGTGAAGATCTTTAATAGAGATTGAAATGTATTTCATTGTCCCATGTCAAGCTCTCCACCACACACCCTAGAGGAAATAGTGGCTTAGTACCATCGTTGGATGGGGGCTTCCTTTGGGGATCCTCTATAGTTCACCATACGAATATCAATTCTGAAAGACTTCCCAATTTTCAATTGTTTGACTCTTTTCTCCTCAACGTCATTCTTTTTGGGGATATTAATATGGTGGACGTCCTTTCTCAAAGATTGGAGAAAAGAGAATGGGTTATTGATGTTTAAGAGAAGGAGGTTTGGGACCAAGTCAAGCTCCACCTTGATCTAGTGGAGATCAAAGATGAGGTTGGTTTCTCTTGGTCGAACCTCTAGTCCGGAGTTGACTCGAGGAAAGCTAGACTGGACAAGAGTAATATTATGCTTGTACCCATTATTTAGAGACCCCTTTTGATTGTTTACTTGAGGGCATTATATATATATATATATGTATGTGCGTGTATGTGGGTGTGTTTGTGTTTGTGTTTCTGTGTGTATGTATGTCCTCATAATATGAACGATTTGAAAAACCAGAATTATAATAACTTTTCATTCAAAGAGGCTTTTGATTGAAAGAGCCTTGATGGCTTCCTTGGAAGCTATTCAGCATGGAGCTCGGAACATATATTCTCAACCTGGATCCTCAAATGAAGATGGAAAACGCATTCTACACATAAATGCAGATGCTGATGATTGCATCCTTCATGTGACGCCCTTTGATCACTCTAGTTGATAGAGTTACAGGTTCTGTATTTCAATTTTAGGGCTGATATAGTGTATGGACTAGTGGACATCTAATGTGGTCGAATATTCTGCCTTCATGTGTGCATGCAGTGATGCATCAGTATGTATTCTCAATCTTGAAAGAGTTGGATATCCTGATCAGTAGAACGAACATTCATCATCAAAGCTTTTTATGCTTATGACATGGTTTCTAACGGCGCATGTCCATGCAAATTCATTTGAAAAATGGAAATGTCTAAAGACAAAATATTATCTCATATAAGAAGATTTTAGAAGAAGACTTTAGAATTTAGAGGATTTGTGGAATACAATGCAAAAAACAAATCATGGTTATACTTTGAACTGTCGTCGACTTCATTTGAATGTATCGCACATCATTAGAAAGAAATAGAGTAGCTTGGGTGGCGCAATCTTCCTAACGAAACAATTTTGCCTCTAGAGAAGATCTCAAGGGTTTCATCTATGAAGGTGTGAAAGTTTGTACCAGCACATTTTTATCGAAGCAGATCTAAACTATGATCTCCCCTCCAAATTTTCCATAGACATTGGAGAAGGGAAAACCATTGTGCAAGAGATTTTATTCAAGAACTTGCCAAACTCTTGCTTTCATTATGGTTTGCAAGGCCATAGAATTAAAGATTGTCGTGTGAGATAGAAATCCATTAAGAACAAACATAATATGGAAAATTCTAATATAATAAGAATAAAGAAGCTCTAGTGGCATAGAGCGATGCCCCATGCATGTCAGAAGGTCATCCTTTGGATGCTGAGCAAGTGAAGGAAACATAAGTCATGGAGGAGAACCTTGAGGCTTCACAAAAGTGATATGAAGAATGCAAAGAATTCCTAAGTCTTATACCAATAAGATTCCCTCTTGCATGGCTCAAGAAACAAACATTTTCTATAATTTTGAGAATTAGATCAATTACTTGAATTACCCAGGGGAATGAATCTCTATGACTTCGGTAATGATGGGAAACTCTAGAGGATGCCTCTTGCAAGGAAGACAACCAAGAAGGGTACACCACTAGCAAAGAGGATGGAATCATCACCAACAATGATAACAAGACAATGAAAGCTGGATCATTGGATCCAAAAATCTTCATAGGATACCAGAGTTTTCAAAGAAGAATTCTCACAAAGGAAAGCAATCGGTTGAGATACCTTGATATTGACAAGTGGCCATTATTGACAAGTGAATCCATGATAAAATATATATCCCTAACTAAATGTGTCTTCAAGAGATCAAAATTGAGAGTGAAGATCTTCAAAAGAGATTGAAATGTATTTCATGGTCCTTGTCAAGCTCTCCACCACACACCCTAGAGGAAACTGTGGCTCAGTACCATCGTTGGATGGGGGCTTGCTTTGGGGATCCTCTATAGTTCACCATATGAATATCAATTCTAAAAGACTTCCCAATTTTCAATTGTTCGACTCTTTGCTCCTCAACATCATTCTTTTTGGGGATATTAATATGGCAGAGGTCCTTTCTCAGAGATTGGAGAAAAGAGGGTGGGTTATTGATTTTCAAGAGAAGGATGTTTGGGATCAAGTCAAGCTCCACCTTGATCTAGTGGAGATCAAAGATGAGGTTGGTTTCTCTCAGTCGAACCTCTAGTCCGGAGTTAACTCGAGGAAAGCTAGACTTCACCAGAGTAATATTATGTAGAATATCATCAATAAGAGGGGGGCCCCTTCCCTCTCCGAGTGTGTGGACTTGTTGTATCTAATCCCTACCTGATTGGTCTAATGTTCAATCTGTAGGTCAATCTCAAGAAAGCCCCCTAGTTCCATGCCAATGTGACAACCTTCTCATTCCTCTAAATTTAGCAAGAGATTGTTGCTACCTGGAAGTGCACCTCTGCAACCCACTCTTTTGGGTCCAAGTTTTGGATGAAGGATTTCATGAAGACACAATACATCTTGGTATAAGGACTCATAAGAATCTTCAAAATATTTGTCCAGCTAGAAGGAAAAATATTTATCAAAGGCTTAGATGTCCTAAGAAAGAAGTCAACCAAGGCCACTCTAAATATCAGATAAGGCTCCAAAAATTTAGAAGCATGCTGAGATACAAAAATGAAATTCAAAGATAGATTCTCTAGATATACTTTAAATTTTGGTGGACACGAAAAGTGGACAAGCCTATACATCTTGTGTGTAATCCTGAGAGTAGGTGGATTGCTCCTTTAGTGAATTCCTCACCATCTCATAGGCTTCTTCAATAGCCACTCCTTCAAATCAGCCTTCTTCCCTTCTTTCTTTTCCTTGAGTCCATGTTTCTCCTCTATACAGGTTGATGCCTCTTTTTTCACTCTGGTCATCATAGGTAGTTATTGGAGATAGACGTCTGTGGAAGCACGTGAACAGCACAAGGAAGAAGAAGAAGCTTGGAGCACAAACACACAATACTGAATGTATTTCTAGAGAATGTACAAAGATAAGTAGCCCATTAGGGCAATAGGCGTATATACAAGCCGGGGGAAAAAAACCTCCTAAAGAGGGAAAAAGTGCCCCGACGGTCCTAGAGTGTTCACACACATCACTATCTAAATATCAACAAATCCCCCCTGGGAGTGATGCGGTGAACAAGGAGCTGGCCCTCATGTATAAGGAAGTGCCAAGCTATGTGGAAATCACTCCACAAAAGGAAGTAAGCCCAAAGCTTTGCGGAAAGCTTCAAACTTCTCCCTAGGCAGAGCCTTCGTGAAAAGGTCTGCAATGTTCTCCTGCGTAGGCACATATGCCAAGCTAATCTCCCCAGCAGAGAACCTCTCCCTGGCATAGTGATAATGCACCTCAATGTGCTTAGTGCGAGCATGGAACAGAGGGTTCCTCGCAACTGCCAATGCACTGTGACTGTCAGTGAAGATGGTGGTGGCAGAAGACGCGCCAACACCCAAATCAACCATAAGGCGTCTGAGCCACACACACTCAATAGTCGTTGTGAAAGCTGCCCTATACTCAACCTCACAACTGGAAGTGGCCACAATAGGCTGCTTCTTGCTCAACCAAGATATACATGAGCTACCAAGCATGAAGCAAAAACCACTGGTGGACACACAAGTGTCATAGCAACCAGCCGAATCTGAGTCAGAAAAAGCATGCAAATCTGGCGGTAGTAATCCCCCCTTGCGATAAAACAACCCATGTAGCCGAGTACCACTCAAGTAGCGAAAGATGTGCTTAACCGCTTTCCAATGCGTGACTCCTGGGCAATGCATAAACCTGCTCATCTATGAGACAGCAAACTGAATATCTGGCCAAGTAATGCATAAGTAAATCAAGCATCCAACAGCTTGCTGATAGAGAACAGCATCAAATGCATCTCTAGCATCATGAAGACTCAATCGTAAACCTGTCTCCATAGGAGTGGCAATAGGCTTACAGTCTTCAAGGCCAAAACGCTGCAATAATGTGTCAATATATTTCATTTGACACAAAGTCATTCCACCATCAACTTGCATAAACTGAATGCCCAAATAGTGATGCAAATGCCCAAATCAAACATCTCAAATGAGGCATGCAAATCAGCCTTAAAATCAGCAATATGTGTCTCACTAGGACCAGTGAGCAGCATGTCATCAACATAGACAACAATGATCAGAAGCACATCATTAGCACGCTTAACATATAAGGTGCTTTCAGTTGGACTGTTCTCAAAACCATGTGCAATCAGATAGGCATGTATCTTCTCATACCAAGCACGTGGTGCTTGCTTTAAACCATATAATGCCTTCTTTAACCTGCAAACCTGGTTTTCATGCCCTTTCTGCACAAAGCCACGGGATTGAAAAACATACACTTCTTCATGCAAGTCACCATTCAGAAATGCTGTTTTAATGTCCAACTGATGTACATTCCAACCATGATGGGCTGCAAGTGCAAAAATGCTCCGAACAGTAGTCATACGGCATGTAGGTGCAAAGGTCTCATCAAAATCAATGCCTCTTTCCTGTGCATAACCCTTTGCAACAAGCCTAGCCTTATACCTGTCAACTGTACCATCAGGTTTACGCTTCAGCTTGTATACCCACTTAGTGCCAATGGCCTTCTTGCTAGGAGGCAAGTCACATAAAGACCATGTACCATTCTTCATTATAGCATCATATTCAGATTGCATAGCAACCATCCAATTTTCTGAATTTTGTGATTCATCAAAAGAAACAGGCTCATTCTCATCACAGAGACTAGATGCAGCCATAGCATAGCAATCTGATGCAAAGGAGGCACTATGAGAGCCTGAACAAGTACGATATGACAAAGGTGCATCTAATTTGTTGTCACGCAAAGTCTGCACCAGCCATTTTGGCATAGTTTTTGCCTACTCAATATGAGCTCTCTCATCAATAAGTGCATCATGTAAATCTGCATCAGAAATGGAATGATTTGCATCATCATATGAAACCTGCAAAGGCAGAGAAGCTGCCTCATTAGGACCAACACTAGACTGTCCATCTGTAAAAAGAGGCATCAAAGTATCATACATGTCTTTGGAGCTAACAGATGTCTCCTTAGTGCATGAAAGCAATGGCTGAATAGCATCTTCCACAAAGACAACATCACGGCTAACCAGAATGTGTTTAGTCTGTGGATGATACAGACGATAGCCTTTACTTTCAGAACTGTATCCAACAAAAATACATTTTACTGCCTTATCATCCAATTTTCTGCGATGTTGTTCAGGCATTAATGCATATGCCAAACAACCAAAAACACGCACATGAGCAACAGATGGCTTGCGGTCATGCCAAGCCTCATATGGAGTGATAGACTGCAATGCTTTAGTGGGACACCTGTTCAGTACATATGCTGCACACATGACAGCCTCAAGCCAGAAACTATGTGTAAAGCCTCACTTTTGACCATGCACCTCGCCATCTCCATGAGTGACCTGTTCTTTCGTTCAGCAACTCCATTCTGTTGAGGTGTATACGGCACTGTACACTGGTGTTTTATCCCACGTTCAACCAGAAATGCATTAAAATCTGAAGACATATATTCCCCCCCTCGATCAGAACGGAGGGTGCCCATTTTACATGCTGACAGATTTTCAGCCAAAACCAAAAACTGTTTGAAGCACATGAACACTTCAGACTTTGCTTCGAGTGGATATACCCATGCATGCCTAGAAAAATCATCAATGAAAGTCACGAAGTAAAGGTAATTTCCAAAAGAGGGTGTCTGCATAGGACCACAGACATCACTATGTACAAGCTGCAATTTCTACGTAGCCCGAACTAAACCATCTTTTGGAAAGGAAGAACGCTGCATTTTGCCCAAAATATAGCCTTCACAAACATTTTTTTCAAGTGCCTCAAGTTTGGGCAAAGAGGACACCATTTCAGATTTCTGCAGGCGTAGCAAACTAGCAAAATTTAGATGACCAAAGCGTGCATGCCAAAGCTTTGCATCTGACATAGCCTGAGAATCATGAACTGCACATGCCGAATCATTCACAGATCTTTCATAGCCTATGAGCTTATACAGCCCACGACATAAAATGCCAGAAGCAATAATCACATCGCCATTTGAGAGATCATGGACTGTACACCTGTCATCAACGAATTTCACAACCAAGCCAATCTTGGCTAATGCAGAAACTGATAACAGGTTCTTTTTTATCCCTGGCACAAATAAAGCATCTGACAAAGTTAAAGAACTACCATCTGCAGTAGTCAGAATGATCTTACCAACTCCCATAACAAGATAAGAGGAGTTATTGGCGCATGTGACAGTATTCCCTGTAGGGGCAGGCGCGAGTGAAGAGAAGAAACTGCGCTGCGAGGTAATATGTTTGGTCGCCCGACTGTCAAAGTACCAAACATCTGAGTCTACTGCAGACATGCACTGATCATGAGAAGATGGGTCAAAACTGCAAACAGTAGTAAACACCCATTCTTCTTCTTGCACAAGATTTGCAGACTTTGTTTTTGGTGTACAGGCCTCTGCAACAACCATTCCAGCCTCTTTCTTCTTTGCCTCTTTAGCAGCTAATTTTGGACAGTTCTTTATGATATGATCATTTCCTTTACAGTACTTGCAAAACAATTTCTGCTTTTCTGATTTCTTCTCATCTTTATCCTGGTTCTTCGATTGTGCAGCATTTGCAGATTTCTACTTACTAGTAGAAGAGCTCCATTTTCCTTTGCCCTTCTGAGTAGCCAGGAAAGCTTGATCTGCAACACGCATAATGGACCTGTTCTGCCTGGACTGATCTTCTTGCAACAAAACAGAGACTAATTCCTCAAATGACAAGGCATTCGGATTGCCTTTCATCATCAACCAAAGAGTAGAGGCAAAACTCTGATATGAATCAGGAAGACCACTCAAAACGGTTTGCACAAGTGAGCTATCTGGTATAACCTCATCAGCAGAAATCAATTGTTCCTTCAGGTCTTTGATCTTTGTGAGAAAACTGTCCATAGAATCACCTTCATTCATGTACTCACTCTCCAACTGTTTTCGGAGGTAAGCAACACGAGCCTCATTCCTAGCCTGGTACAAAGTGGTAAGTGTATCCCAAGCATCCTTTGTTGTTCTGCAAGAGCGAATGTGAGGAATAATGGCACATTTGACAGACAAAGCTATCAATGCATGTGCCTAGGCATTTCTGCCATCGTAGCGAATCTGCTCTACAGTAGGTGCAACAAAAACAGTAGCACGAATAGGAATCTGCGGAATATCATCTTCGACACCATCTTCATCAGCTCCAGTACCTGTATTTGTAGTACCTATCGTTACAGGTGTAACAGGACGCCTTTCAATACCCTGCACAATGTTCCATAATCCTTTTGCAACCAGTACATGTCGCATCATATAAGCCCATAATGGGTAGTTGGTACCATCCAACCTATCCTCAACAGCCAACATATGGAATACATCATTGCTTTCAGCCATGGCTGGTGACTAAAATACCTTAATGTAGAAAATTGATTGTATCTCAAAAAGTTGAACGGAACTGCCCACACACGTTCTGCTAGACCTGTAGCAGACTTTGAGACGCTTAAACTGGCGAACAGAAACTGGTATATACCTTTGGCACAAAAGGACAAAATAGCCTGCATAAGCACTGCGATAGTGGGTTCGGAGGCCGAAACGAGCTCAGATCGCAATTTTGGCACCACAAGGCTAAGCTGTTTTAATCTTGAAAACACCCTGAGTATGCTCACCAAATTTCGTGCGAATCTGAGACTGCAAACAGAGGAGTGTCAACGGCACCCTAGAAGAAGCGATGACCTGCTCTGATACCAATTGTTGGAGATAGACGTCTACGGAAGCACACAAACAACACAACAAAGAAGAAGAAGCTTGGAGCACAAACACACAATACTGAATGTATTACTAGAGAATGTACAAAGATAAGTAGCCCATTAGGACAATAGGCGTATATACAAGCTGGGGGAAAAAAACCTCCTAAAGAGGGAAAAAAGTGCCCCGACGGTCCTAGAGTGTTCACACACATCACTACCTAAATATATCAACAGTAGTATGGATGATGAAACAAAAGAGGATTATGTATTCATACCTTCTTCTCATGGCAAGACCCTAATCATATGGATAAGAGTAGGGAGATTGTGAAGTGAATCCTTTGTGTAATTCTCCTTGGCAATTGGATAATGTTGACAGAGAGGTGCATCCTTATGCAATGAGCATCTATTTTGCATGTGATCATATTCTCCAGAGCAATAACACATTAAAGGTCTATTATATCTAAGTCAATTTTGGATCATTCTCCTCTCTATTGTGGGTACGCTTCATGGGCACCATTTCCAAAAAATGACAGCTTACTTTATTAGGGCATTTCATATTTGAGTGATCATTGTTATTGCATGTCGTACATCCAATTTTCCTATAGATGTCTTGCATGGTTTGCAACTCCTCCACTACAAATTTGTGCCACTAATATTTGTTGTAGTGAATGGGTGGTGAAATGATCTTTTCCTCATTTTGATTTCATTTCATCTTCAGCTCTTCTAGTTACCTTTTAAGTTGCTCTATTGGGTCTGAAAACTCGAAATAATTTTCTTGAGTCCCTCCTTCAAAATGCATCCTAGCCTGCTCTATGCGAGGTGTAGCTGTCACAAAATCCTTCATTGTGGCATCAAGTCTGAGATATTCCCTAAGCTTCTTTTGGGAATACCTAGAAGAAGGCAAGAGCCTTTTCTATCCACTTCTTGATTAGGAAGTCACTTGGAGCATGAACCACATGGGAGAAAAGTGATTTTGTACGAGTATGAAGTTCATGAAAAGATTCACGTAGGTGTAACTTCAAGTTTTCAAGTTCATCTAAGGCTCACTCTAAAGAGTGGCTTGGTTGAAATTTTTGAGGGAAAGATGTCTTCAAGGCTTCCCAGGTGGTGAAGTGCATGTCCACATACTCATTGTATCATTTATCTAGAATTCCGTCTAATGTATAAGGGAAGAACACCACCATAAAATCCTCTCGATGTTGACACCCATGTTCTTGACATAAGGAGATGAATCTCCTTTCGGATCATCTGCATCTTCATTACCTTGACCCTAAATGTAGGAAACTTATATTCAACCTCAAGAGTAGATTTGAGCAGTCCTCCATTGGAGTTGAGCTTCTTGAAAGGTCTTTAAAGCAAAGTCCAACATCCTCCTAGACTTCTCTTTTTAGAGTAGGGTGCAGGCCAAATCAATGGAGAAATTCAAAGGTAAAAGAGTATGGAGATGAACATTCATTTGACTCAATGAAGGTTGAGTTGTTCTTTTAGCTCTTATCTGCACAAAGAGGCTCTCAATCTGATCGAGTAAGCATCATGTACCTCTCCCAAGACTCAAACACTCAAGCAAAACACTAGAGGAAACAACACCAAACTCTAACAGAGGCAACGGGAACTTTGTACTAATGGCATTTTTTCCTTTTGGCAATTCACATAACTCCCACGTATCATTCATATGTATGGAATCCATTTCTAATTGCATAGCACTCATACAATGTGGATCATCACATGCATCTTCAATAGTAAGTGGCCTTCATTACATGCTATTGCAATAAGAGAATAATCTAAAAATTACTTGATGCATGGCGAGAGGTTGATCTTGTTCTACCAAGTAAAGGTGCACTCAGTTTTCTATGCTACAAAGCTTGTTTCAACACTTTGGCATAGTTTTTGCAGTCTTGATAGACATACATTCATTATGTAATACATCATCAACATGTATATTATGCACGGACTGAGTTTCATGCTCATTTTCATCCATATTTTGATGCAAACATAGCCTGTAACGACACATTCCCAAAAATCTTGAGCCATGTTGGCTTCATCATTCTTTGCAGTTGAAGAATTTTTAGCAATACAGATGCCAGAATCTTTCTTCTCTTCATTGTGCTTAGAAAGCTTTCTACACTGATTAATATTAATCAGCCTTTCAGTAGTATTTTCATCTCTTCTTCTTCTGCAATCAGGATCATTAGAGGAATGAGTGGAAGAGGAAGATGAGGCTTTGGTTTTGATTAACCCAAAGCTAAACCATACTTATTTTTCCCTTTTTGTAAGATAGCAGATGCTTGTGTTCCCTCAATCAAGCCACTCCTATTCACTCTAGATTGCTCTTCTTGCAAAAGAATAGACACAACCTCATCAAATGCATACATATTAAGGTTCCCTTTTTCAACCAATCAGAGTGTATGGCGAAGCTTTGAAAAGAGTCTATAATCCTTTCAACAATCTAGAGATGAGTGATGCATATGGAATAATCTTATTTTTGTTTGCCAATTTCTCTTTCAAGTCCTTGATGTGTATCCCATACACATCCATAGAATCATTTTCAGCCATACATACATCCTCAAGTATGCAACAGGTGCTTCGTTACGCATTGCATACAAAGAAGTAAGAGTGTCCCATTCCTATCTTGATGTAGAACATGACCGAATGTGTGGAACTATATGATGCTTCACAAAAACCACAATAAATGCATGAGTTTGAGTATCTTTTCCATTGCATCTAACTTACTCTTGTGTAGGTGGAGAAGGATTTACCATTGTACTTGAAGAAGAAGCTCCATCTATGACTGTAGACTTTGAAGTAGAAGAACTTGTGGGTCTTTGATCTACATCTACCTCTATGCTCCAAAGTTTTTTTGAAACAAGAACATGCTTCATCATGTAAGAGAACATTGGATAGTTGGTCCCATCAAGCTTATCTTAGCTTAAATCATGCCAAACAAGTCATTGCTACCCGTCACTTCACTAAAGAACAAGTATGTGATAGAATCTTTACTTCAATGAAAGTTCAAATGAATGCTAAAACTTCAACTCACAATCTGGCACTCTGATGGCAATTTTATTCAATGAATGGCTTTGAAATGGGGGTAGATCCCCAAGGAGATTGGTGGAAATGTCTCTTGGCTGCTGAAAATCACTATTCTATGCTCTAAAGTCAATTTGCACTATTAAAAGTGCATGCAAATTGCACACAAAAAAAAGGAGAGAGCGATCTGAACCTGCTCTGATACCACTATTGGGTGTGTGTAGAAGTGTGAGAGACAGACGTGAAGCACACACAAAGAGTGCAAATGCAACAAGACACATGGAGAAGATGGATGGCTAGAATAACTCTCTCTATTGGCAATGTTAAGAAGAGGAGTAAGAGTTGAATAATATCCCTAATTACAAAGTACCACCACATATGAGTGAATCATGTATGTTGTAACATGGAGAAAAAACCTCTAGCCACCTCTGGAGTAAAAAGTGCCCATGTATAGGGAAAAGGTTCACATCAAAGCTACTTGAGGAACACATAAGTGTAACATATGAAACTTTGTAAGGCTATGTTTTCAAAATTCTCCTTCAGAAACACGTAGCATGAACTCGCATCTAAATCTCCCTTATACAGGTTTGAGTACATTTGGAAGTTTCCAAGGTGGCATTAAGGTGTGTAGAAAGCTTTGATAGCCTTGAAATTTTGTACAAATTTGTAGGCTCATATGATCTTTATATATGGGAGACCATATGGCTAACAAAAATTTCTATACAATATTTTGTAGGGTCTAGGTGGAATAATTACAATTTTTTAAAATAGACATGGCATATCAATGTGTTGGAAAAACCTTCTATAGGTGAATTTCAGGCTATAGATTGCCTTTGATTGTCTTTACATGTAGATGAATTTTCATGTGATTTGGTGGTAGTGAATTTTTTGCCCTAATATCCAAAATTAGACCAACTTTGACCACTACCATGGACTTCCTTGATTTGTTCCAAACTTTGCATGTGAACTCTACTTTGGCATCCTTGATGTGTCTTAGACTTCTTGGGAAATTTTGGCTTCCTTTACCAAATGTGTCTTCTGTAGGCTTTCAAAACTGAGAGAGGAGAAAAAATATTGATGATAGGAATATGTGTCCTCTTATACTTGTAGTGAGTGGAATCTTATAATTAGTAAGGAGGGATTCCCTTACCAAACTTCATTCACACAAAGTATTATTCTTTGCAATCAAAATAGACATGATAGTTCATCTATAATTAATAAAACTTCTGACTTTAATTTTGCATCTATTGTTTAGAGCTAAACAAATAACCTCCTTCTTTATTGATTTTTATAGCCTTGAATATTATGATTCCTTAGGGGTTTGGGTGATGTGCAAGTCCTCTAGCTAGTTTCTCGCCATGTTGTTTTCTTTTTTAATTGCTTCATTTATGAGTGTAGGATCCTCTTTTGATTAGAGATCTTCACTCTTTATGGGAGTAAGCATGGAGCTAATTTTCTATTTTTCCTAGGTCACTCCATATTGTGGATGATTGACTAGGTTCTTAATCTAAGGGAGCTTTCCCTTGCTCCTTGTTGGAATCACCCTAGATTTAATCTGTTCCAAATGAAAAAATCTAGTAGCTAGTGATGGCATAGTTTTTTCATCTACAACATCTTCTTTGTCCATAGAGATCATCTAGATATGTTGTTTGATGTGCATGCCTTTTTTTAGGAAACTCATGGTGTAATGATCTTTGGCCTCTAGGAGATTTCTACATGGAGAGAAAACCTCTGACAAAGGACATTTGATTTGATAATGCCCAGATTATCCACACCTACAATGAATAATTGGCCTCCTTGGCCCATTTCCAAAGTTGCCTCGAGCACGTGTGTTTCGAGTATTAGCTTGACCTTGAGGCACAACCATTAGATTTGACGATGGAAAAGGCCTCATTTGGGCTCCTCCTTGTCCCCAATTCGCTTGTCTTGTAATTCCTCACGAGTGGCACTCTTGGGATTCATGGCTACGCTTCCTACGTAATTGGCAAGTTATATTTAAGAGAGGATACTCATTTGCCACATGTCACTACTTGCTACACATGGTATACCATAGTCCATGTTTGATCAAGTCCTTTGGTCTTGATCTTCATTTTGAAGATTTAAAAATTCCATTTTACATGGTAATTGTAGTAATGCACTCTCTTTCCTTTTTGGGGCATATTCCTCATTAGGCGTTCAAGTTGCTTCCTTACTTGTGCTAGTGGGTCCTCCTGTTCCATGGAGTATGAACGGCCAAAAGATCCACTCCATACGACTACCTAATTTGCTCCAACTTTCTACCATAATGAATTCATTGTCTATCTTTGTCAAAAGCACCAATTCCTTTATCTTGCATTGCATAGTGGCTTAGCAAACCACTTTTGACAAAAAAGCTCATGTGGAGAATCTTATAATTTGGTTGTCAGTGCTTTGGCCCTAGTGATAAATTTGAGAAATGTGTCCCAAACACCAAATCTTAGACTTTCCAATGTTTTTGATGGTTTTTCCCTATTGAAACTACTTTTTAAAAGCATCCATTAGATCCCTAGTCACAAAGTGGTTTTTGGAAAATTAACTAAACCAATTATATAGCAACCGTTCTAATGTTAATGGGCAGAGTACCAAAAAGGCATCTTCCTTCCTTAATCCCCTTGTTTTGCATAAAGCTAAAAATCTCCTAAAAAGCTTGTTAGGGTCTTTATGTGCTAAACCTATGAAGGAGGGGAACCTTATGTTTAACCAAGAAAGTAAAGTTTCTAAGTCTATTTGGGATGCCATGTTCCCTATTGATGATGACGAGGAAGAGGGGATAGCTAACATATGAGCAGCTTTCCTTCTTGTAGTTTTCAAAGAGATTCAATTGCCTAGGATTTGGGACTTGGTTGTCATAATAATCTACTCATCCTCTTCCATGAGCTTATGATGCATTCCAAAGAGAAAAAAAGATTACCTCTTTAATTTCTAGTGTTGAGATGTTCTCCTTAATTCCTTATTTTTCACTTGCAAATTGTGATTGGCCTTTTTCCCCTATGCTCAAGCTGCCTTGTGTGTTTGTGGGAGAATAGAGAAGAAGAAAAGCTCGCTATGCCTTGATTAAGATATAAGATTACAATTGCTTTTGATTTAAAAAATAAGACCAAAGGACTCATTGGGTATAACATTTTTAGGACAAAGAGTACACACAAGTACAACCAAGTACTTCAAAGTACTTGTGTAGTCAATCTCTATGGCACTTCTTCACCTTAGAAAAGTGGCTTGATCTTGCGCACCCTTGTGTTCAAGCCTCCAATAAGGCTGAATTCATGATCTTCACAAACTTTGCACAATCTCCATCTCTCTATCTCTTTTCTTCTATATCTTTCCTTTTCTTAGCATATGCTTTTTCTCCCTATACTCCTTACTTGAGTCATTGTGTTGGCATACACATACTTTTCTTGGATTGCATTCTCATGTGTATCTTAGCCTTGGTTATGCAACCCACTTTCCCACTACTCAATGCATACATTTCCCAAGTCTTGTATTTGGTATGATTCCTTTCTCCTACTTTGCCTCAATATCTTAGGAACACCAAGGCACTTTTTTACCTCTTTAAGAGGTTTTTCCCCACTTGTATATATGCCTATAATCCTAATGGGTCACTTAATCTTTGTACATTGTCTTGGTAATACATTCTATACTGCGTTATGCTCCAAGCTTCATCTTATTCTTCCTTGTGCTATTTCTATGCTTCCATAGACCTCAATCTCCAACAATTGGTATCAAATCAGGTTGCCCTTTCATCTAGGGCATTGTCAACACCCCTTCGATGACAATGTCTGAGCTTGTTTTTGCTTGTGAATGCACTATCCCAGTGACTATACAGAAAGTTTCATCTTTTTATGAAAATTTTGGTTTGCCAGTACAAGTGCCTCAAAGTTTGCTATAAGTCTAGCAAAAGCTGTCAGGGTGTTTTTGTTCAACCTTTTTAGATACAATAATTTTTTTACATTAGGATATTTAGTCATTAGCCATGATTTAAAGCAATGATGTATTCCATATGTTGGTTGTTGAGGACAAGTTGGATGGTACGGCATATATGATGCATCATGTATTGATAGCAAAAGGGTTGGGAAATATTATGTAGGGTATCAGAAAACATCTTATTACACCTTCGAGTATAGTTATTGAAAGTGATGGAGATGGTGTTGAAGATGACGATCTTTGGATTCATGTTTATGCTACAGTTTCTATTGCACATATTGTAGAGAAACTTCCTTAAGATGGTATAGATGCTTAGGCACATGCATTGATAGCTTTGTCTATCAAACATGCCATTGTCCCTCACATTTACTCTTGCAATTCAACAAATGATGATTGGGATACAATTACAAAATTATACTAGCCAAAAAATGAGGCTCATGTTTCTTAACTTTGAAAAGAGTTGGAGAGTGAGCATATGAATGAAGGCGATTCAGTGGATAACTTTTTGACAAAGATAAAAAATTTGGAGTAGTTGATTTTTGTTGATGAATTCTTTCCACATAGTTCACTTGTGTAGACTATTCTCAATGGCCTTCAAAATTCATATGAGAGTTTTGCTTCTAGTCTTTTATTGATGATGAAAGGCAATCCAAAATGCCTTAACAATTGAGGATTTAGACTCAATTTTATTGTAGGAAGATCAGTCCAGGTTGAACATGTTGATCAAGTGTGTCATAGATCAAGCTCTCTTAGCTAGCTTGAAGGGCAAAGGAAAATGGATATTTATAAGTAAGTAGAAATCTAACCAATGCTACACAATTGAAGAAGGAAGACAAAGATGAGAAGAAACAGAAAAGAAGAAACAATTTTGTAAATGGTGTAAGGGAAACGATCATGTCATAAAGAGTTGTCCGAAATTGGTTGCAAAAGACGTAAGAGGCTTGAATGGTGGTTATGAAGCCTCTACACCTAAAATAGAATCTACTAATCTTTTGTAGAATGAAGAATAGGTGTTTACTACTATTTGTTGTTATGATCCATCTTCTCATAAGTAGTGTATGTTTCTAGTAGTCTTAGATGTGTAGTACTTTGTTCATGGGGAAAATAAACATATAGCCTTGCAATGTAGTTTCTTCAGTTCACTTGAGCCAACCCCTATAGGGAATATTTTCACATGCACTAACAACTCTTCTTATCCTGTTATGTGAGTTGATAGGAACATTTTGACTAATATTGATGGTAGTTCTTTATTGTTCTTAGATGCTTTGTATGTGCTAGGGATCAAGAAAAATTTGTTATCGATTTCAACATTAGCTAAGATTGTCTTGATTATCAAATTTGTTTATGAAAGTTATACAGTTCATGATCCATCAAACTGTGATGTTATTATTGCTTCTGGCATTTTATGACTATGCAAAATGCATGAATGATTTAGCATGTGTAGTTCAAGATTCTCAACCTATGTCATATGCAAATGTTTAGCATACATGCTTTTGGAGCTCCCCATAAGTCACAACTTTCTCATAGTGATGTTTGTGGTCCTATGTAGAAATCTTCTTTTGGGAACTACCTTTACTTCGTGACTTTCATTGACGATTTCTTCTAGGATGCATGGGTGTATCCATTAAAAGAAAAGTTTCAAGTGTTTATGTCCTTCATATAATTTTTGGTGATGATTGAAAATATGTAAGCATAAAAATTAGGCACCCTCCATTCTAATCTGAAAGGGGAATAAATGTCTTTTGATTTTGATGTATTTCTAACTTAGCATGGGATACAACATCAATGTACAGTGTCGTATACACCTCAACAAAATGGATTTGTTGAAAGAAAGAATAGGGGTCTCCCATGAACATGGTGAGGTGTATGGTCAAAAGTGAGGCTTTACCACATAGCTTTAATATGTGTCCCACCAAAGCACTACAATCAATCACTCCACATGAGGCTTGGCATGGTTGCAAGCCATATGTTGCTCATCTTCATATCTTTGGTTGTCTAGAATATGCATTAGTGCTTGAAGAACAACACATGAAATTGGATGATAAAGCAATGAAATGTATTTTTATTGAGTAGCTCTAAAAGCAAAGACTATCATCTATATCATCCACATACAATATATATTTTGGTTAGCCCTAAAGTTGTTTTTGTGGTAGATGCAATTCAAACATTACTTTGATGTACTAAGGAGACATCAGTTACCTCCAAAGATGTGTATGAAAGCTTGCTTCTTTTTATAGGTGGATAGTCAAGTACTTATCCAAATGAGGTAATTTCTCAGCCTTTACAAGTTCCACATGATGATGGAGATCATTCCATTTTTTATGCAGATTTATATGATGCACATGTTGATGGGAGGACTAATATAGAGGAGGAAAAAACTATGCCCAAATGGCTTGTGTAGAATTTCAGAGATAGCAAATTAGATGTATCTTTATCATATCGTACTTGTTCACGCTCTCACATCACTTCATTTGCATCAGATTGCTATGCAATGGCTGCCTCTAGTCTTTGCTATGAAGAATGGTACTTTTTTGTATGTGATTTGGTTGCAGGCAAAAAGGCCCATTGGAGCTAAATGGGTATATAAGTTGAAATGTAAACTTGATGGCACAGTTGACATGTATAAGGCTAGCCTTTTTGCCAAAGGATATGCTCAAGAGAGAGGCGTTGATTTCGATGAGACCTTTGCTCGAACATACCCAATGACCACCATTCATATCATTTGTGAACTTGTAGCTCATCATGGTTGGAATGCACACCAATTGAACATTAAAAATGCATTTGTGAATGGTGAACTATATCAAGAAGTTATATGTATTTCAACCCCATGGTTTTGTGCAAAAAGGGCCACGAAAATAAAGTGTACAAGGTGAAAACGATATTATATTGTTTGAAGCAAGCATCATGTGCTTGGTATGAAAAGATACATGCATACTTGATTGCACATGGTTTTGAGAAGTTTCCAACGGGTAGCACCTTATATCTTAAGTGTGCAAATGATGTACTTGTGATCATCATTGTATGCGTTCATGACATACTTCTCACTAGTCCTAATTAGAAGCATATTGCTGAATTTAAGGCTGATTTGCATGCCTTTTTAAGATGTTATATTTGGGGAATTTGCATCATTATTTGGGCATTCAATTTATGCAAATTGATGGGGGAATAAATTTGTGTCAAACCAAAGATATTGACACATTATTGCAACATTTTGGCCTTGAATATTGCAAAGCTATTGCTATTCCTGTGAAAATAGGTCCAGAGTTGAGTCTTTATGATGTTGGAGATGCATTTGATATTGTTCTCTATCAACAAGCTATTGGATGCTTGATTTGCTTTTGCACAACTCAGCTTGATATTCATTTGCTTTCTCATAGATGAGCAAGTTTATGCATTGCCCAAGTGGGAAGCATTGGTAGGTGGTTAAGAGCACATTTCACTTCTTGAGTGGTATGCAGCTACTTGGATATTTGTTTTCCAAAGGGGGATCACTAGTACCAAATTTGCATGCTTTTTCTGACTCAACCTTGGTTGGTTGCTATGACAATTATGTGTCCACTAGTGGTTTTTGCTTCATGCTTGGTAGCTCATGTATATCTTGGTTGAGAAAGAAGTAGCCTATTGTGGCTACTTATAGTAGTGAGGCTGAGTATAGGGAAACTTTTACAAAGAATATTGAGTGTGTGTGGCTTAGATGCCTTTTGAATGATTCGGGTGTTGGGTAGTCTTCTACAACCATCTTCACTGGCAGCTAGAGCCCATTGGTAGTTGCGAGGAGCCTTCTGTTCCATGCTCGCACTAAGCACATTGAGGTGCACTATCATTATGTTAGATAGACGTTCTCTACTCGGGATATCAGTTTGGCATATGTTCCAACATAAGATAACATTGTGCGCCTTTTCACAAAGGATCTACTTAGGGAGAATGTCAAAGCTTTTTGCAAATCTTTGGGCTTACTTCCTCTTGTGGATTGGCCTCTTTCCACATAACTTGGTGTTTGATGTGTGTAGAAGTATGAGAGATACACAACAAGCACACACAAGGAGCACACACAAGGAACACAAATGCAACAAGACACATAGAGAAGACGGATGGCTGGAATAGCTCTCTCTATTGATGATGAACAGAAATGAAGTAAGAGTTGAATAGTATCCTACTAGGAAACCATCAATATGGCTATCCAAAATTGTAAAATATAGAATTATTCTTCTAGTAAAATTATGTCTCTAGAACTTTCTAGGAAAAATTAACTCTCCTTCGCAATTGTACTGACAAGAAAGAGGTTAAGTCTGTGTGATTGTATGCATTCTGTAGAACATGAAGAGTGTGAGAAGTTATCAACAGTTAGAAGAAGCAAAAGTGGTATTGTTCGCACTCATATTGTATCGTACTCTTGACATAATACAGATTTGAGTATTTGATTCATTCTTTGAGTACTGCTCTGTATGAATGTTCTTTTACTTACTCTGATCTGTGCGGTAATTATTTGTGAAGTGTGGTAATACATCTAAGAGGGAATAGAAATGCACTAGACTATACTCTGATAACCCCCATTCTTGAGACTTGCATCATATCTATAAGGTGAAGGAGAATGACCAAAAAAATCCCTAAGTACAAAGTACCACCACATGTGAGAGTATCATGTATGTGGTAACACGAGGAAAAAACGTTTCGTCAACACTAGATTAAAAAGTGTCCATGTATAGGGAAAGGTTCACATCAAAGCTACGCAAGGAACACATAAGTGTAATAGAACCCTTGATGCAAATGATGTGAATATATATAGGGAATTTCAAATCACCCTCCACTAGGAAATAAGCCTAAAACTTTGCGAAAAGCTTCAAACTTTTCTCATGGAAGAGCGTTGGTGAACATGTTTGCCATATTATCTTATGTAGACACATATACCAAATCAATATTTCCTACATGAAAGCTATGAAAAATGCCATGTACTCAACTTGACAACTAAGCGCAAAGTGAGGTATGTCACACTATCCTTTTCCTTTTTTACAAGGCATTTTTCCTTAATACCTATAATATATATATATTACTGTAATAGAATACATTTCTATCTACATTACGTACTTAAAAAGATCACTCTATGTTGTGATCTAATCTTCTTCTTGATTTCCTTCTCGTTGTAATAAACCATGCAAAGAAAAAGCTCAAGAATCAGGTTAGCCGAAATGTACATAGAAAAAGCTTGTAAAAATGTAAATCTGCTCATTGCAATTTTAAGTCAACTTTTTGTGACGGCAGGGCTTTAAGGACCCTACAATTGCGTGGCGAAAGTCAAAGCTTCAGTCCCGTCAACTCATACACGAGAGAGAGAGATAAATAAAGATTAGAACGGGGAAGAGGAGAATATTCACGAAATATTCTTCGCATATATCGTTGTGTGCATTGACACACTTTGTTCCTGTTATATAATGCGAGTATTCTTTGGTCTAATATTCTTTGCCTATGCGAATATTCTTTGTTCAAATATTCGTTTGCTCTTCGTGCTCTCACATTCCGAATTTCCGAACTTAAGCTTCAGTTTTGTTCGGAACTTATGCGAGGAAATGTAAGTGTTGGGAAATCAAGGTTCTAATGATGATTGTGAATAGCGTAAAATCCTCAACATGATACTTACAATATTGAAAGTTTTCAAACATGCAAAATATACATTTTTGAATTTCATTGGCATTAACCAAGGCACGGATATCCTTATTTTTTATTTATCCATTATGCCTAGTCGTCCTACAATCATGGCATATTATTCTAGACTGATGTTCTTACCGAGTCAAAACATGCAAACTTTTGAGGAAGCTTTCTTTACCAGATTTTTTGAAATTGACTCCGAGATCTTCTTGAAGATATCAACAAGCCTGAATGCCACACTTCTCGCCTATGAATTGAGTTTCTTTGCAGACCATAGACAACCACCTCACGATGGTGTAAAAGTTGAACAATGGAAGCAACTGATGATACGTGAAGCCAATCTGCTTAATGAAATAGAGCAAAAAGTCTATAGGACATACGCCCATCGTATTCCAAAGCTGTCGGGGACGACAGAGTTCAAGAAGGGGGTAATGTTGAAGGAGAGTCTAGTAATGGGAAAAGAAGAAGAAAACCAAGAAGGAAGCTTCACTAAAGATAATATACCTGAAGACATGTCTCTATAGAAAGCCCCGCAAGGGCATGCAACACCCATCTCTACACATAGCCCCGCATGGGCATACAACAGGGGGAGGTATGCAAGCGACAAGGACGGATCAAGGCCAACAAGTATCCATGAAGAAGTGCAAGAAGATATCTGGTAGATCCAAAGCCCAAGGAAGATGCTTCAACCTCATGATCTTTGGAAGGTCCAGATCGAAAGCTGAAGATCCAAACCTTCATACCTTCCACTGGTTGCGTGCATGGCAGTCGGACTTAACACAAAAACCTAGATTTAAAGAGGTTATTGGTGAGCTAGACTACAAATGTAAAGTAGTCCATCTCCATGGGTTGCGAACGATGAAAAGAAAAAAGAGGCCAAGACCAATGCAACAGGTCCTGTGTTATGATCAGCTCCTTGACCACTAGTAAAATTATATCACTACGACTTCTACAAGAGAGAGCAGTGGTTAACAATAAAAAAGCTATCAATTAATAAGGAACGAAAGAAACTATAGGCACAGAACTAGAGACGAAGCAAAGCCTGTCAAGAGATGACATAGACAAAGAGGGGTAGAGTGTTGCATAGCAAAGAGGCAGAGAAAAAGAAGGGCCCAAAAAGTTTTTCGATTTGAACACTTTATTTTTGTACTATAGTCTTTTGTAATATATTTTCTGATGTAAATGCACTAGAGGAGTCCTCTAGATGCATACCCATAAATATTTTTTCTCTTTACCCTTGTAAACTAGTAGGAAATTAGTCTTTTAGTCAATAAAGTGCCGGTCTCTCGTGTGAAAGGACCATTTTTAAGGCACATATATATAAGTCATTTTGTGACTCTTTGTAAGGACTTTTTGCCATTGTGAGAATCAAGAGCACAGAATTTCCAATTTGTGTCCTCCTCTCTGGATCTTCTTCCTTGTGAGCTTGCATGCATGTTTGATGCTAGGAAAGATTGCTTAGAAGTGTTATCTATCCATGAAAGTGCTTGTTTACTGATCGTAACGTGTGTGTAAAGTGTAGGAAGTGCTGAAGTGTAATAATATCATTTCTACGACTCACTAGTTTGCTCATAACTTGAAGTAAGAGTGTCAAAATTGAGTAAAAAAACTACCATTGGATGCGTCTTCTCAAGAGCTTTGAAACAAACCCACTATTTGCTATATTCGGAGTTCAGAGCTGAGAGAAAACCTTGATTTATTGAGGACTACTGTTCCAAGTGTCACGACACCATAGCTGACCTTGAAAGCTTGATTGTGATGGATTTATACTTACTTGTACTTTGTTAGACTTCATTTGCATTGACCATTATTTGAATGCATGTATCCATACACTTGGCTAGGTTTTGATACTCCTTGGATTGATAATTAAAGTGTGAATCCCCACTATATGCACTTGAGGGAGATTGAGATACAGTCTCTTTCTCCACAAGCCCCTAAGTTGATATTTAGGTACACAACGATCCTCCACCCTCAAAATTTATCCTCCAATCTCCCCTTAGCTTATTCATCCACCCTCAAAATTTTTACTTCAATCTCTCCCCTAGTTTATGCATCCTCCTTTGCCCTAAAATACCTACTCCAAGCTCCCCCTAGCTTATTCATCATTTTCCATCCTCAAAATTATTCTTCCAAGCTCTTCCCTAGCTTATTCATCCTCCTACACCTTGAAAATTCATCTTCCAAGCTCTCCACTAGCCTATTCATCCTCCAACCCCTCTCTCAACTTGATCCCTCTACCTCATCCTCTAAATCATCCCCAAATTGCCTCTCTACTAATCTATAATTCATCCCCAACCCATGACTTTCCTCGTCTCACCTAAGAATTCACCCCCCAAACCACCCTTCAAAGTTTTCCCTCCTACCCCTAGTTCCCATGATTGGTCCCTCCAATTTGTCACTACTCCAAAAATTATCCTAAACATCTCCTCCCGTTCAAACTCTGAGTGTAGAGTAGGATTCATTGAAAGATATTGCTAAAATCGGTTTGTTGATAGTACAAAATTTAGCCTACTCCCTTGCTAGACTTGTGAGGGAATTTGGCACATAGAAAATTAAAGGTTTGGTTCAACAAGGCTAGTCCATTTGGCCTCTGAGCCCATATAAGAAGAGGCTTGGCGCTCATTTGGATCTCGAAATCATTTGGAAGCATCTCACATTGTTTTGGGTGTCTATTCTAAGTGTACTCTCTAACTAGCTACTTCTTGGCCAGCGTCTCCACTATGTCGTGACTCTGTCTACTGTGTAATGAGGCCATTGTATGGTGATTTTATAGATTTTTGGCTTCTCTATTGTGTGGAAGACAACATTATCGGGCGATTGGATAAGCCTTGCCTATTCCGTTGTAGTTAGAGTTTATTGTAGTTCATTTGCAGAGAGTACTTTACCATTGATTTTTATGTATCCAAGTTCTAGTCTCTAGAGTGGCTACTAGCTCACTTGGTAATGTTTATTTGGATTATTTTGACTTACTAAAGTCATATGAATCTTTAAGGCGTTGATTCTTCTCATCTCGGTTGTTGTAAATTTCTCATTGGTCCTTCACTATTCTATTGCTCGGTTGTTGTAAATTTCTCATTGGTGTACCTTCACTATTTTATTGCTATGTTGTAGACCTTCATTGTATACTTACACATAGACATATCATAGGGTATACTTCCCTAAGCACAAAATCCACTGAAGTAGAAGGAAAGTGTGGTTCGAGTTGCCTCTGTTAGAGTTTGGCATGCCGGATGGGACCTTGCATGTTTTCTGCACGGCATACTTGTTTCCTCTAGTGTTTTTCTTGAGTGTTTGAGTCTTGGGAGAGGTACATGATTCTTACTCAATCAAATTGAGAGTCTCTTTGTGCAAATAAGAGCTCAAAGAACAACTCAACCTTCATTGAGTCAAATGAATGTTCATCTGCATACTCTTTTACCTTTGAATTTCTCCATTGATTTGGCCTGCACCCTGCTCTAAAAAGAGAATTCTAGGAGGATGTTGGACTTTTCTTTAAAGACCTTTGAAGAAGCTCAACTCCAATGGAGGACTGCTCAAATCTTCTCTTGAGGTTGAATATAAGTTTCCTACATTTAGGGTCAAGGTAATGAAGATGTAGATGATCACGAAAGGAGATTCATCTCCTTATGTCGAGAACATGGGTGTCAACATCGAGAGGATTTTATGGTGGTGTTCTTCTGATATACATTAGAAGGAATTCTAGATAAATGATAATATGAGTATGCAGACTTTTTTTGTCTTAAGATTGCCATAGATAGATGGAAGCTTTCCCTTGTTCATTGGGAGACCATGCTTAAGACATGCTCATGTGGTATACGATTGCATTAAGGAATCCATGTGGGTAAAGCAAGAGGGAAAAGATTTGCCATAGATATTTTTAGAAGAAGGACCAGACAACCAAAGACATACCAACATGATGCCAAAAATTGGTATTTGTATGGAAAAAGATATGTTGGAGAACCTAGAGTTGGGTTTATATGAAGAAGAGAACATGTTGGCTTGACTAGAAGGAGAAGAATCATCTTCTTGCTATTGAATTTTTCCTAACAACTCAAGGAGAGGGTAAGTCTATGAGGGAAAAGAGGAGATCATTCAGGTTGCTAATTCGAGCGAACAAGTCACAAGCCATAAAAGAGAGAAGAAAAGAAAAATGCTTAAGTGTAACATGGATGAAGCTAATTCAAATCCTACATCAAGGTCCACTAAGTTATGGATATTGGTATCGATATCACCTTTTATGAAAACTTTTATGGAAGTAAGTATGTGACATTACAAGAATGTGGAAGAAGTACCTACAAATCTTTGGAAACACAAGACTTCATTGGTTGAAGAAGTTGGAACATTAAGATGGAAATGTTACAAATTAAATCAAATAGTAGCTAACATAGAGATATAAAAGATGGGGCCTGTTGGAAATACTATTCCAATCAAGGATTTACGGTTACCCTATCCCATGTTCAATGTGCCTAAAAGGAACACAACTAGAATGGGGTGGAATAAAATAAGAGACTATGGAGGGTGAAGATCTTCCATTATTCATCATGTCTAGGATAATTCTTATCATCAGCAAAAGTAAAGCACTCTCCATCATGTGGCACTTGCAATATCTATCTATGTTATACGTAGCCCTCTCATCCCATTATTTTTGCTTATGTTTTATTAGTTTTCATCAACTTTAATGCTTTTTCTTTAAGATTATTATGCGATTTAGAACCCATTCCATAGCCCTTTTTATGAGCACCTTGTTGGAATCTTTTTAGGATTTTTTAAAGAATGTTTAAATTCTTTTCTAGATTTTTTTAGAATTTTTCATTTTTTCAATGCTATTTTTTGATAAAATAGAAGAAAGAAAAGGCAAACTCTCTGTGGTTTTGAGTGTGGAAAGCTCTCTAGAAGTTTAGAAATTTCTAGAGAATTTTTTTTAGTTTTTTTTCTTTGGAGTTTATATTGATTGAAAAAAAAAATCAGCCCTCCTTACTTTAATTCTTATTTCCAAAAGAACTCCTTCTCTCTCTACCTCTCTCTATATTCTCTCTCTCAATATCTCCTTACCTTTCTCATGTCCTCTCTCTACCTCTCTCTACCCTCTCTCTTCTCCTCTCTCTATCCTCTCTCTCTATCCTCTCTCTTCTCTATCTCTGCTCTCTTCATTCTCTCTCTTCCTCCCTCCCCCCACCCCTTTGGTGTGAGTTTACTTTTTTTTTAATTCTTATTGGCAATATGCTCTTGGCTCTAGATTTTACCTTGGGTGGTAAGTTTTTTGAAACTTGGCATCAATTTCATGTTTCTTCACACTCTAAGACTGAACTTTTGCGTCAATTTCATCAAAATCCCAAATTTTTCCTCCTCTTGGTTCAAATCCATGTTTTTTCCACATTTATCATGTGCTTTTTATCCTTCATGTGGTTCACATTGTCTCTTCCATCCTTATTTTCCACATGTTCCACATTTTTCCATATGAACCACCCATAGCTTCCATGTTTTGGAGATTTTTTCTCTATCCACATCCCCAACCCATACCCCGTGCCCCTCACTTTATACCTCAAGCCAACCCCACCCTTCCCCATCCTGGTCCTTTTCCTTCTTAGTTGTTCAACCCTACATAACTTTCCCTTCCTACCCTCCATTATGTAGCTTCTTCTTCTTCAATGAGCTAGTATCCAGTTTGGGTTGTTCCCTTGCGATGTTCTTTCCTACTCCTGATAGAATTGGTGGCTGCTCATAGTTCATTTAAGGTTTTGCAAAACTGATGTCATGGTGATACCTCTCTACTCATAGTTTGGTTTTTAGCTCTCCGAGATCGAAAGCCCATTAGGTGATGGGAAAACGTTGAGATTATCAAAGTCAAATTAGCCAAAGTCAAGTTGGTCAAGTCAATGTGATCAAGTATAGAGTTGATCGTAGGTCAAAGTGATGATTTTGCAAGGTGGTGCAAAAGTTTAAAGTGATGCATAGGTGGTGCACAAGTGATCAAGAACAAGGGTGTAGAGATAGTTCACAAACAGTTTGTTTACAAGAGAATTTGTAGAGAAGTTGAATACAGGTTACAAAGTGTCTTTCTCTAAGGTTTTCAAGGGTTTTAAAGTGTTTGGAAGGGGAGCCCTCCCTTAGGCACACATATTGACGAAATGAAGGTCAAAAGTGAAGGCATATAAAGAGGAAGCAGTATGTAAGAGTGTAAGTATGGCCCCCATTTAAAATTTTGTTTTTCTCCTAAAGTGACTATAGGAAATAAATATGGAGTTGTTGGCTTTACACATTAGGAATCCTTGGGACACCAAAGTGAGCATCAAGATACACTATCAGTTAGTAGCGATGAGCATAAGTGGAATCCACACCTACTACAAGGCATTAGCATTCTTGGAGTGACACTAAGCAAGAGAGAGCATAGTCTACACTACGAGAGAAGAGCAAGAGACATTGAACTAATGCAATTGAGAGGAGCAAGTGAGAGACAAGTGTGTAGACAAGGAGATCAAGTGTGCATAGAGAACCATTCAGGAAGGCAATAAAGGTGGCACAAGGTACCATTGAAGAGGTGTGTCTGTCGATAGAAGGTGTCCTTCCCTCCTACTCTATCGGAATATTGAGTGCAAGGTGTGCACAAGAGCAAGCTATTGGAGAGGGTGGAGGGCCGGTGTAGAGAAGGGTGGCCGCATAAGGAATTTCGGGTATCTAGTAAACTTGTGTGTGCTCTTTGGGATTAAGTGGGAGCATAAGGAATTTAGGGTATCTTGTAAACTTATGTGTGTACTCTTTTGGGATTAAACACTCTGCACAAAGAACAATTGGTCTTGCTCTAAACATCATCATTGTATTCTCTATTTGTAATTAATATACCAAAGCTTCTGGTGCATGTGTTTAACTTCTTCTTCATCTTCCCTCTCCTACAAATACTCTTCCTTTTCTGCAAAAGAATCGCCCAACATAACTCTTCTTTCCTTTTGCATGAATATATATGGTGTGGGTGGCTCTCCCTATGAGAGAAAGCTAATCTTGGAATAAGAGATCACAAATGCTTTGAAAATGGCATCAAATGTTGGTTTCAAGTATGTGATGGAGGTGAGTACAATTCATATCATAGCATTACCAACATTACTAACATGTCTACTGAATGCAAACAAGTTATTCTAGAGAATAAAGCCTTTTTGAAAGAGAAATTTCAGCACTGCATTGATAGCAAAGAGGTCACATTGTGGGAGATTGCTACTGCTATGCTAGATCAATTCAAGAAGAAAAGAGGCACGGCTCATAATATCATAAAAAAAATTGACCAAATGTGGGAATTGAACTGCACTACTAGTCAATGTCAACACATATTCCAATGTATTTGGCACTTTCTAATGGAAATTAAGTAGTCATTTCTTTAATGGTTGATCATTCATAAAGTCGTTTGGATAGCTAGCAAGGCCAAATATATTAACAAGAGTGAGGGAAAGTGTTGGTTTTGTGACAGTGAGAATGATCTTTCCCATTTTTTATGCCTCTCCCTAATGTGCTCAAAGAATTTGGTTATCCATCAATTAAATAAGTCAAAACATTAGAGGGAGACAACTTTCTTGTAAAGAGATCCTCATTAGTGAGTATCCCAAACTTGATCTCCCTCTCTAGCAACTCTAGAGAGCTCATGCTCTTTGCACCATATGGACCATTAGAAATAAGAACATCATCCAATTGAAAGATGGTTACGGAGAACTCACTCACCTCTCTAGACTTAGTAAAATTGGAAACTTTAGTATTAAGTGAATCTTTGATACTCTCCTACATGATTGTTCTATTCCCAAAACCTTGAAAATTTATAAACCCTCATCTTGAAGGAATTATGCTCTTTCATTTCACTTTGAAGAAAGATATCCAATGGCCTTAGTGTTAGACCCATAGTTTTTGGGTGCCTTCTAGCCCTTGGGCCCATGCCCTGTACATTTGTAACCTTCGTTCACTTCTTTAATATATTTTTAAATGTCTAAAGAAAAAAATGTTCAAATCCATCAATCAACTATATCAAAGTCTTCAAGACTCACAGGTCTATGCTGAGCTTCGCCCTCTAACAAAATAATGGCAAGAAAGAAATTAGAAATGGATGGCTCAAAAACTTCATATCCATCAATCAATGATTAGGATATTTTCAATTCTAATGGAAATGCAGCTTTGTTTGAATTGCAGACATGAAGGAACAAGGTGGATGAGAGAAAAGTGTATTTCTTTCACTGGAATAGTTTGAATCCACCCTAAGGCTCATATGGTTTTTACAAGGAGCAAAGGAGGAGATCATTTTGGCAACTTCTAGACAATGATGCTAAAATTCGAGCCTCCAAAAAGGCATGTAGATGCTCCTTTTCAGTGAATACATGTAGCTTCTATTTGAGGCACATTGCCTTTCTCATGGCTTGTAGAACAAATAAATTGATACTTTTCTAAGAAGACGATTGAAGAAAGGAGAAAGAATGCATCTGTAGACTTTCGTTCTTCTTCATACCCCAACATGATCATCATGATCTAATACCAAGGTCATGAATACAGTTTCCACGAACTACAATATGAGGAATAACTCTTCTCCCAACCAATACTTCTCTTTTATAGCTCATGGAACTAGGGGTTCCATGTGGTAATTGGATTCTAGTCTAGCCAATTGTCTTAGCTCCCTTGATTTAATCTATCCAATAGTCTTTGTCCACTTTATTTATCCTTCACAATTGGCCTAGTTCACTTGAGATAACTTAACTAATAGCTTCTAGAAGCTCATACTAGACTATATGGCAAAATATCCTCAGTGATGATTGAACCTATGACCTCATGGTTCCTTCATCAATACTTTACCACCTAGGCTAAGCTCTTTCCTTGGCTAGCATTCATACAACTTTGCCTTATCCTTACACTCTAGGGTTATTCACCCATGCTTTGAGTTACTTTACAACATGACCTCTGAAAGAACTTGGAGGAGATTGTCGAAGGTAGAAAAATGCGTTTCGAAGCGATGAAGTTTGGTCAAGCCAACCGGCACAAGACCAGCCCTTGAGCTTATGGAGACTCAAATAGACCTTATAGGCATGCTATAAGTGCAAAGAAATGAACTATGTACCTTGGAGCATCAAGGAGAATGAGTCGATACAAAACAGATAGGTTCGTGGGTCAAGTAGCTCAAAAACTTACTATCTATGGAAGAGACAATGAACTTCAAATGCCCATAGTGACCAGCGTGATTACAATTAGAAAACATCCTTTCATGTGCGTGATACACATAGGGTTGAGTGTATGGAATGCACAAAATTATAAGGAATAAGAAAAATATGCTATAGGAATGAATGCGACGTTCACCGGTGGTACTTCCTATTTTTCAGGAATACATAGAGATTGACCCCGAGGCAGAAAAACTGATATTTCTCCAAATCTGCTGAACACCATGCTTTGAAACTTTACAAGGATAAAATACACACTAATACCTTTCCAATGAGTCCTCTTGCACTCAATTTGGAGCTCTGAGGAGAGAGCAGCAGCCTCTGCAAGATTACTGTGGGCGAAGACGATGATGCAGAAAATTGAAGGAGCAAGACAATGATGGTCACAAGTGTATGTATATTGCTTCCATGTATAATACAAGTGATTTCAACTCCTTGTATAGCCTCTAGGAGTGTTCCACGACTTTTACAACTTGAATTTGAATTCAAATGAAGGTGGGAATGGTTGTTGGAGGGAATCAATTCACTTCCCTACAATCTAGAAAAAAGTGAAGATCTTGATTGATCTACTTTTAGGTGATTGATTGCTTGATTGAATGCAACTTCAACCACCACAAATTCGTGGAATTTGGGATCTATCTTTTTACCTTTACATGTGTACAACTCAAGGCTTTTACAATGGTAAATGAGCCATCAAAATATTCTCAGAAAAATACAATAAATGAGCATATGAAAAAGAACTCTCCAATGGATATTCTTTCGACGCGATAGCCTTTGATGTAGATCAAATCCACCTCAAGCATAGTGTAAGGTTGATGTTCCAACAGCTCCCCCTCAAGCTAAAGTATGCTTGAGTATTCATTCTCTGATAAGTTGAATACCCGCCATAGCTTCGAATCTACAAAGCTTCATTCCATCAAGTGCGTTCGTCATCATATCTGCTACTTGCTTTTTAGTAGGAACAAAAGAAATGTCAATCTCCTTTGTCATGAGCTTCTCCCTGATGAAGTGATAATGGACTTCTATGTGCTTGGTTCTCGCATGGAAAATAGGATTTGCCGCTAGATGCATGGAACTTACATTATCTCCAAATATGTGAGGTTTGGAACTCACAAGTCCCAAATCTGTATACAATGCTTTTAACCATATTGCCTCTTGAGTTTCTATGGTCAAGCCTCTGTACTCTGCTTCAGTTGAGGATAAAGCAACTGTTGGTTGCTTCTTGGAACTCCATGACACTAGCTTTGAACCTGCAAATGCTAAGTAACCAGATGTACTTTTTCTATCATCCTTAGCCCCTGCCCAATCTGCATCTGTGTAGATTTTGATATCCAAATCTGAAGAGTAAGGATAGAATATACCTTCGTTGATTGTACCTTTGAGATCCTTAAGTACTCTCTTAGTCGCATCCATGTGTGGTCTTCTTGGTGAGTGCATGAACTGACTAAGCACTCCCACACTATATGAGATGTCTGCCCTTGTGTGAGTAGCATATATCAAGCTACCTACCAAGCTTTGATACTCTTTAATGTCTTCAATTTTCTCACCTTCATAAACACTTAGTTTATGATTCGTCTCCAAAGGTGTACCTGTAGGTTTAGTGTTCTCCATTTTGAACTTGAGAAGAAGATCTTGAATGTATCTTCTTTGAGTCAAATACATTCCTTCATCTATGTATATCACCTGCATACCTAGGAAATATGTGAGCTCACCTAGGTCACTGATTTTGAACTCCTCTTGCATGTGTCTCTTGATCCTTTGAATGCCATTTAGATCATCACCTGTCACAATAATATCATCTACATATACACATAGATAGATAACCTCATTGTGATCCCTTTTGATGAATAGAGAAGGATCTGAGCTGCTAGCTTTGAACCCTTGATCTTGAAGATATGTAACCAACATGTAATTCCAAGCTCTTGGAGCTTGTTTCAATCCATACAATGCTTTCTTAATTCTGCAAACATAAGATGGATGATTAGGGTTTTCAAAACCTGGTGGTTGTAACATGTATACCTCTTCACTTATCCAACCATTTAAGAATGCATTTTTCACAACAAGTTGGAGGAGTCTCCAACTCCTTGCAGCAGCTACACTTATCAATGTCCTAATTGTAGTCATCTTGCAACTGGTGAGAATGTTTCCTCATAGTCTATACCATGAGTTTGTGAGCATCCTTTGGCAACTAATCTTGCCTTGTACTTGCAAACTGATGGATCTGAATTTCTTTTAACTTTATATACCCATCTGCAACCAATTACCTTTTGATTCGGTGACATTGGAACCAAATCCCAAGTATCCATTTCCTTCAATGCATCTATCTCTTCGTTCATGGCCTTTTCCCAATTAGGGTTTCCCTTTGCCTCTTCATAGGTTGAGGGTTCCTCTGAAATAGAGTCTTTTGCCAAGTAGATTGAATGCTTTGTAACAAATGTCGAATCATATCCATACCTTTCTAGTTGTTTCTTCTCTCTTGCTAATCTTCTAGGTGCTTGTTTGGAGCATTCTCCAACCTCTTGCATCTTTGCTTTGCCTCTTGACTTCCATAGCTTGTAATCCCTTTCTCTTTCATCTTGGTCATCGTCTGTATCACTTGTTGGATCATGGACCTGTGTATCATGCTGGCTTCCTAATTGATGAGAGTCAGAATCAAGATCATATGGTAGTGTTACCTTTTTTTTATCTTCATCATACCATGACCTGTGTTCTTCAAACACAACATCTCTACTTGTAGTGAATTGCTTGGTTGAAGGATTGAAGAACCTGTAACCCATCTGAGTTGAATCATATCCAATAAACACTGCCTTTGTTGCCCTTTCATCTAGCTTACCTCTTATTTGTGATGGTACATGAACATAAGCTAAACAACCAAAAACCTTGCAATGTCCAAGACTAGGTTTTCTTCCATGCCATGCTTCATAAGGAGTCATACCTTGAAGTGATTTGGATGGTAGTCTATTGACGAGGTACACTGCAGTTGAAATAGCTTCTGCCCATAGATAAGGTGGCAACTTCTTCTCTTCAAGCATTGTTCGGGCTGATCCAACCAATGTCTTGTTTCTCCTCTCTGCAATTCCATTTAGTTGAGGAGAGTACCTAGTAGTCACTTCCCTTTTGATACCTTTATCCTGCAAGAACTCATCAAAATCTTTGGAGAAGTATTCTCCCCCTCCATCAGATCTAAGCTTCTTTAGTGATCTACCTGTATGATTCTCCACATGTGCAACATACTTCTTGAAGCAATCAAATACTTCATTCTTACTCTTGATAAAGTATAGAACAATCCATCTACTATGGTCGTCAATAAATGAGACATAATACCTTGATCCTGCCAATGAAGGTTGTTGACTTGGTCCCCATACATTTGTATGTACTAAGTCCAATAAGTTGTTGTGGATGTAGCCTTTGTGGTTGAATGGTTGTCTTTGTGCCTTCCCAATCTGACATGCATCACACCTGTTGATCATGTATTGCTTTGATATGTTCGGCAGTCCTAGAACACTTTGATCCCTACATATATCCTCCAAGGTTCTTTCATTCACATGAGCAAGTCTCTTATGCCACACTTCAAGCTCACTTAGGGTTTGAGACCCAAAGTTGAATAGAGCTATGTTCCTGGTATCTCCTACTTCAAAAGTAAAGAGCCTACCATGCTTCTCACCTTGGGCTATCTTCTTGAAGCCTTGACATGGATCTTCTACAAAAGCTCCATGTTGGGTGAACCTAACTTGCAAGCCTTTTTCAACTATTTGGCCTACACTGATTAGGTTTTTAGTGATAGTGGGTACATAGAGAACCTTACTTAGAATGTTTGTCCTGCCATTGGAAGCTTTGACATTACCAATCTGCTCCACATTGTGCTTTGTGTCATCCCCTGTTTGCACTTCATGTCTATGCTTTGGACTTTCCAAGTTAGATAGAAGAGCAATGTTGCCTGCAACATGATTCAAGCATCTTGAATCTATGTAGAACAAATCATCATCTTCTTTGACTTCTTTGTGGCTTAGATTCATAAGAAGTAATGAGTCTTCATGTGGTTGATCTTCTGAATAATTGTTGTAGTCCCTTCTATTATAGCTTCTATTGTTATTGTTGAAGTTGTGTCCACCTCTGCCTCTATTGCCGCCATATCCACCTCTTCCACTTCCTTTCTGGGTCTTCCCATTGAACGAGCAATTCTGAGTGGTGTGGTTGGTCTTATCGCATATGGCACAAGGTTGAACATTCTGACCTTTGGCTTTGTCTTGCTTTGGTCCTTTCTTCTTCCCTTTCCACTTGCTCTTGCTTGCGAAGTTGGCTTGGGAAGTCTCTTCTTCGTCTTCTTCCTTCTTCTTGCCTTTCTGCTTCTTATCCTTCTTATCTGCATATAGAGCACTAGTTGAATTACCATGATAAGAGTTACCTTCCTTTATGCTATTGTTGGCTTCTTGATTGAAGATTTGTCCAAGAAATATATTGAAGTCTCGTGTTTGCACATCCATGATGAGATCATAAGCCGTCGTGAAGGATTGCCATTGCTTATCACTTCGAATGTCGTTGAGAATTTGCCTCATGATGACCTCTTCTTGAATTAGCTCTCCAATGGATGCTAACTGATCCGCAACCTCCTTGACTTTGGTAAAAAACTTTGTGATGGTTTGTTTGGGTGTCTTCTTCATTTGGTTGAACTCGTTCCAAAGATGATTCTTTCTTGCTTTGGTACTAGCAGAAAAGAAAGTCTCCAGGGTATCCTAAGTCTCTTGAGATGTCTTGCATCCTCTAATATGTGGTAATAGAAAGAGAGATAGAGTTTAGTATGTACGACCTTGCTTGAGCATCCCTTGCACACCAAAGTGTGAGCTTATCTGTCTGCTCTTGTGTAGGTCCTCCTTTGGATCTTGGAATAGGCATAGCTTCATCACCTGCTACAATTCCATAAAGATTTCTACCTTGCAAATAGGCCTCCATTCTGATTTGTCAAGCCGCATAGTTGTGTCGATCAAGCTTCTCGATCATTGAGGGAAAGCCGTCACCCATCTTGATCTAGCTCTGATACCACCAAAAGAATTGGAGAAGCTTGTCGAAGGTAGAAAAGTGTGTTTCGAAGCGATGAAGTTTGGTCAAGCCAACCGGCACAAGACCAGCCCTTGAGCTTTTTGAGACGCAAATAGACCTTATAGGCATGCTATAAGTGCAAAGAAATGCACTAGGTACCTTGGAGCATTAAAGAGAATGAGTCGATACAAAACAGATAGGTTCGCGGGTCGACTAGCTCAAAAACTTACTATCTATGGAAGAGACAATGAACTTCAAATGCCCATAGCGACCAGCGTGATTATAAATAGAAAAGCTCCTTTTATGGGAGTGATACACATAGGGTTGAGTGTATGGAATGCACAAAAGTATAAGGAATAAGCAAAATATGCTATAGGAATGAATGCGACGTTCATTGGTGGTACTTCCTATTTTTCAGGAATACGTAGAGATTGACCCCGAGGCAGAAAAACTGAGATTTCTCCAAATCTGCTGAACCAAATGCTTTGCAAATTTACAGGCATAAACTAGACACTAATACCTTTCCAATGCGTCCTCTTGCACTCAATTTCAATCTCTGAGGAGAGAGCAGCAGTCTCTGCAAGATTACTGTTGGCGAAGAAGATGATGCAGAAAATTGAAGGAGCAAGACAATGATGGTCAGAAGTGTATGTATATTGCTTCCATGTATAATACAAGTGATTTCAACTGCTTATATAACCTCTAGGAGTGTTCCACGACTTTTACAACTTGAATTTGAATTCAAATGAAGGTGGGAATGGTTGTTGGAGGGAATCAATTCACTTCCCTACAATCTAGGAAAAAGTGAAGATCTTGATTGATCTACTTTTAGGTGATTGATTGCTTGATTGAATGCAACTTCAACCACAAAAAATTCGTGGGATTTGGGCTCTATGTTTCTACCTTTACATGTGTACAACTCAAGGCTTTTACAATGGTAAATGAGCCATTAAAATATTCTCAAAAAAATACAATAAATGAGCATATGAAAAAGAACTCTCCAATGGATATTCTTTCGACGCGATAGCCTTTGATGTAGATCAAATCCACCTCAAGCATAGTGTAAGCTTGATGTTCCAACAACCTCATTTGTAGATGAGAATCGTATAGAACGTGAAAGAGAGCAATATAATGTGAATTGAATAAAAGGTATACAAACTTTATAACCATTTCTTCCTAGCACATTGACGGAAACATGAAAGTTGACACAGAAGATTCGGACATATCAAATAGAATCATGTTTCTGCCTTTTTTGGTTTGGGGCATTTTGTTGTTTCTCGAATTCTTCTTTAATGGCTTTTTTTGCTTCTTCTTTTTGCTCTTATTACCCACATTGAATCTTTGATTGTTCTTAATGCTAAGAAAAACTTATGTACGTCTTCGTGCCGTGGAGTATTTCCCTATAGAGCATATGTTGTGGAGATCTGTTTCATCATATTCTATCTTTTCTAATGAATGAAAGTTCTTATCATCCTATATCTCCATTCAATATGCTTTCGTGTCTATTCATTCATGGTTAAACCATAAGACAACACATAATCACGGCAACACTAAGAAACGAAGTACTTTATCCAATACACTTGTGTTTTTTTTTCTTCGTTTATGTGAGGTTCTTCAATGCCTAAAAGATTAGTTTAAGCGTTCTTTTTATGCCTATTAAATTGATTCAAGTTGCTATTCAACTCTATTAATAAGGTATTGCTTTGTAATGTTTTCCAGAATTGTAAAAGGAGAAAGCATATCCTCCCATGTGAGTGAGAATGCGCCAGGATTCTGCAAAATTGTCGTTATCCGAAATGGCAAGTTGTACTCTACAAACGACTCCCGTGGCTCGGACAAATATGGCACTTCGTTTTCTCCAAAGAATGGCATCAACAGCCTTTCGATGGCTAGCAACATTAGTACAAGTACACAAATCATTCACCCGTGCGCTGTGCGTGTGTGTGTGAGTGTGTGCGTGCGCGTCGGAGTGTGTCTTGGGCTGTGTGTGTGTGTTTGTGTATGTGTGTGTGTGAAAAGGAGAGAGAGAGAGAGAGAGAGAGAGAGAGAGAGAGAGAGGGAGAGAGTATTGACTTATATATTTCATTCAGTACTTTAATTTAAGCGATGAAATATGTTTTTGATTTGCGCACATGACGTGTTAATCGTCTTTATTCAAACCGATCAACAGGAAACGCCAACCCTGGTGACGACAACACAGATGAATCAGAATTCACATCAGCTCACGGCATTGAAATTAGTTCTCAATATAGTTTCAGTGACTCAAGCAGCATTGATGGGCTCTCATCTCGTAGCTCATTCCAGGGGATAGGAAAATATGAGGGAGAGTTAAAGTCCGTTTTGCTACAAGGTCTTCAGGTAGAAAATCTGGATCCTTGAGGCAATCAATGTTCATGGATGTTCTACGGTGGATCAAAAAGGGAAATGGTCGCATAGTTTTTCCAAGAAGTTATTGGTTAGGCTCCCCAGTTCAAATAGGATCAGAGTAATCGTAGTCATCCTTTGTGCTAAGATTGTTTTGATCGTAATTTAATGCTTGACTGCGTAGCGTGAACCATCCATTATAATCAAAACCTTATAAATAAAGATATTTTTTCCTCAACGGAACATTGCACTGTATCTGTGATGATATCTCATACTGATGCTCTTCATCTCCGCTGCGCCAGTGTATAGAGACTTCATCTGCGCTTAAGTTCGAGCAGCCGAACAGCCCACTGAAGGAAGTCAAAGTGTCAAAATGCCGGGGAGGAGAATCAGCGAGAAATAGCTTTCAAAAGGATGCCGAAATGATTGAAACGGCTACTGAAAAGGTTCTTATTAAAGATCTATGTTTATCTAGTTTTACAAATTACAGAACTGCTCTATTCATTAATTTTTATTTTGCCTCGGCGGCCACCGAACGTGAACAGAGTAGAAATGATGTATTGTGTGAGAGGGAGGTTGCTCCCTATGTATTCTCAGAGTTGTTCCAAAAGGAGCTTGAAGAAATGAACGATGCACAGTCAGCGTTTAAGGATCAAGAGATGTTACGCGATAAGCTCGACAAAGATATACATGAACATATTGCAACGAAGAAAGAGTTGAAAGCAACCAGGAGAACGCTAGAGGGATTCGTAAGAATGGCGGAATTGTCTGAAAATCAATGCCAAAAGAAAAACGTAACTGTGAACAACTAAGATCGGAGCTGAGGGAGCATCTTAAGGATCAGCAGACATTACGTGATAAGCTCGACAAAGAAATGAGTCAACATATTGCAACGAAGAAAGAGTTAGAAACAACGAGGAGGGAGGCAGAATCGGCTGAAAATCGATACCGAACAGAGAAAAGTAAGTGTGAACAACTAAGATGGGAGCTTGAGCAGCATATAAAAGAACTAGAGAGGGAGCAGCAATTAAGAAAAAATGCTGAGGAGAAGGTCTTAGGAGACGCAGTGTCTGCCGCATCAGCAACAAGGAAGGATGACAAGATGTGGTGGCACTACAGTTTCAAAGAGATTCAGACAGCGACAGAGAATTTCCACGAAAGGAACAAGCTAGGGCAAGGTAGATATGGGCAGGTGTACAAGGGTGTTTTACGTCACACATCAGTCGCGGTAAAGGTTTTAGCTGAGGATCGGATCAGAGATCGTCAAGAGTTTCAGAAAAAGGTGAGTAGCAGAAAACGGATGCTTTCATGCGTGTCTTTTGAAGCAATCTTTCCGAAAACCTTCTGTCTTGAATGCGTTCTATTTTGAAGCAATACGTTCTATCTTATTTTACTTGATCTGTATAGCTAGAGATCGTAAGTCGACTGCACCATCCAAACTTGGTGCTGTTTCTTGGAGCTTGTCCTGATAAAGGTTGCCTTATTTACGAGTACATCGCCAATGATAACCTGGAGGAGCGACTATACTGCGAAGGCGTTACAGCACCTATGCCTTGGTTTATCAGATTCCGAATATGTCTAGATGTAGCGAGAGCCCTTAGTTTCCTGCACACTTGTCCTCAACCCATTGTTTACCAAGAGCTTAGACTTCGTAATGTTTTGCTTGATCATGGGCTTATCAGCAAAATAACAGATATCCACATGGCAGAACTAATTCCATGAATAACAGTTCATCTGGTGCGCACAAAATTACAGAGAATCTGTTCACTAGGGAGCTAGCTTACATCGATCCAGACTATCAGCGAGCAGGCACAGTGACATGTGAAGCTGATGTGTATTCTCTTGGCATTCTCATTCTACAGTTGTTAACAAAAAGGCCACCACTTGGAATCGCTTTTTGCATGGAGGAAGCTTTAGAAAGCGGGCAACTTGACAAAGTGTTGGATAAATCTGCCGGCGAATGGCCACTTGAAGAAGCAACGAGCGTTGCTCAATTAGGCCTAAAATGTATGGAGCCAAGACGAAAAGATAGGGCGAAGCTGAAAGACGATGTACTTCCAGTGCTTGAAAGCGTTCAAAAGTATTCAGGTATAGAGAAATGTCTGATGATTTGTATCTTGACCTAAAGATAATCTTTTCATTTACTTAACACGCATGTTAGATTTTACAGCGATCCCTTCACTGAATGGAAAACCTTTTAGTGATTCTATTAACAACGAATGTGGTTTGTCGCAGCAAGTTTATATGGAAGACAGACAGATTCTCGACATTAATCGATGTCATTACTGTCAGATCCGGATGGTAAATGCATAATGCGACGAGAGAGGAGACAGGCGATGCGGAAGAGAAGTAGGAAGAAAAAGTATAACCGCGTGTTTATCGGTTCATTCTTAAGTACAGCTTTTACAATGTAATGTTCCGTATTTCAACATTGGGTGATAAATTATTTATTCCTCTTACGTGTTCCCTCATATATAACGAATTATTACGGAAGGTTTTCACTCAAATAATGAAGACAGGTTGATCAGGTTTGTAAAGTTTGACTGTATTGAGCTTTTCTTGTTCTTGTGAAATCTTATGATTCATCTTCTTTTGTCTCGACCTCTACAGAACTTGCAATCAAAATCATCAAAAGCAGCCCCCCCACCCCCGAAAAAAAGCTCAAATATTGAAAAAGAAAAAAGCAAATGGTTCCAATAGAGAGGAATATGTACATACACAGAGGGTTAAATAATATATGTGACCCCTCCCAACTGTTCATACAATCTTACAATGGAACATTAAGTAAAAAGTGCATGTGAACGTAAAAAGGGCAAATTAGTATGAATCGGTAAGAGAACCATCCCTGTGGAATCTGCTTTCTTTTGGGCTAAAGTCCTGCAAAAACCGGTGCTACTGCATTGTTTAAACCAATCTCTTTGTCTTGTGTATGAATGATTCAGGTGCACATCTTTAGATGTAGATTCGGGAATGCGAGCTTACGAAGGGAAGGTTGGAAGAAATAATGGAAACTCGGCCACAAGATGCTCTAGAGCTTCCGATTGTCATTTGTCGTTTCTTGCGCAATGAATTGATCAACTCCCGTTTGTCCTAAGTTCACAATAGAGGGAATCAAGAGAGAGAGATCTTTAACACTTGTGTTGTACGAAAAGAGAATTAAAAACAAACAATGCGTAATAATTAAATAAAATTCAGAAAAACCTTTCAAGAACCATAAAACGTATACTTAAATGCTTTTAAAACAACACATATTAAAAAAGAAACCATTTTTGATAACTCAAAAGATAAAAATGATTGAATATGGTTAAAAAAAAAAAGTTTTTCTATAGTTTTATATATGAAAAGAAAGAAATATCTCCACCGATAAAATTTTCCTTGTATTAAAATAATTTTTTTAATGTTCATTTAAAGTCATATAATCATTTAAGATAAATCTTGGAACTAAAAATCATTCTTATAATAAGAAAGTTACTATAATATAGAATTTTCATTATATAGTTGTACACAATAAGAGCCTTCTATGTGATATTGATGGATAAAAACAGTACAATGGCTAGTTTTTAATTTGAAAAACCATCATATAGTATCATACAAATATGCTACATGTCTTTGAACCAATAAGTTTTGTATTTATTTTACATACTATTAACAATCTCAATATTTCATTGAATAGTCATATTCCACTCTATCGAGAATAGAAATTCATCTTCGAACATTAGCTTTTTTCAATGATATAAGGTATATTAGATCAATCAAAACAATTCTATAAACATTTTAAACTCCCTTATGATTAAAAAAAACTAGCATATTAACTTTAATCATGTGGCATATGTAGTATTTTCTCATGAAATGACCCTTTTTTTAGCATAGAAAAATAGTCGTATTCTTAAGCTTAAAGAAACGACATAGGGATTTGACTCTTAAGGCTGTCAAAAAAGATATTTCTAGCTTGATGAGTCTCAAATGGTATTTTGATACTAAAAAGGAGTCATATTCATACAATCAATTTTCAAAGTAATTCATAGAAGGAGTCATATTCATACAATCAATTTTCAAGGTAATTCATAGATGAACCTTTCTTTCCATTTTCATGGATGAGCTTTTGAGTATTCTTAGGTATAGATAGAAGAATAGTAGCCGAAGTCTTCATGTAGTAGGAGTACTCTTGGCACAACCATCTATGCCCAAGGTGGATAAACCTATAGCTTATGCTAGCAGAGTACTCACCGAAGTGGAAAGAAATAACAACACTAAAGGATTTTCACATACCAAGACTACCTATGAGATCTAGAGTCTTCTTTGCATAACATGGTACTATCGAAAATTTCTTCCAAATCAGGGCAAGATAGCAATTTCCTTGACCGATCAAGTCAAGAGAAAATCAAGGATCGTCATATGGGGTGGTCCCGAATAGGTTCATACTATAGTACAATTTAAGCAATTTGTTGCTCATGGATTGAGTTCTACAGATAATAGATACAAAAAAAAAAACCATTAACAGTAGAAACAAATTCTAATGCCCATGTACTTGGAATTGTGTTGATGTAGGAGGGTTGCCCAATAGCTTTTGAGAGTCAAAAACTATAAAAAGCCCAGCAAATTTACTTTGCCTATCAATCTAAAATGTTTGTGATTACAAATACATGAAGTATCAAATGGGGTACATAACAGAGACGGTTAATGCTTTCTAAGTCAAGATGGGCCTGAATACTTTACGAATTTGATTATGAACTCTGATATAGAAAAATGGAAATTTAATGCATCTCTAGACACTCTCAGTGCATTGTATTTATTAAATATGTTGAGGTTTTCAAACATCTCACAATGACATAATGAAATATCTGCAGTCATTATGCAAAGAAGATCAAACTATATTCAAGTCGATTCTATCTTAGTCAAAGAATTCTATTTCAGAAATATGGTCAATTTCTTTGCTACCTCCACCACAATAATGATGTTAAAGTTGGCTAGTCAATTTGTCAAACAACTGTATTAGTTTCTTTATTTCAAAAGGATGTTCGACAAAAGCCTACTCTTCCTAAATTTAATCAACATAAAGAAAAAATATACAAGTGAAGAAACCTAGAACAAATGAGACCCCTTAATCCCACAACGAAAGGGTTGCTTATGATTTGCTAGAGAACTTTCAAAAGAAATTTGATAACCCTTTCATCCCTTTCATCAGGGGTGTACTTGCTTTGGATCTTGTCACTCTTGAGGAAAAACACTCGATGATGTCTAAAAGGTGGGGGCCTCTTATAATCGAAAATTATTTTTCCCAAATGGTAAAGAGATCTTTTGATCCACTATTCTTTAGGAGGGCATCCAAAGTTGGCAACACTCCTCTCTTTCCAAATCTTCTACAGGGTCTCACCTATTATAGCATTCCACAATGCTATAGAACATCCAATCACTTCATCCAATAACTCTAGCTTTCAATTGATTTGTCCCTATAGTAACATGACTCTCCCAAGGGTCTGCCAGATCAATACTGGTTTAGGGCATGAAAAGAAGAGGTATCCCAAGGTCTCAATGACATGAAGGCACCATTACGAAGGGGCTCGAAAACTTTTGTTATCTTTTACATTGGTCCAAATTTCTAGATGGAGGATCACCCATATAAGTGCTGATTTTATTATCTCGATGAGGGGATGCCAAGGGGATTCAAATTTAAAATCCCACCTAAATCTCAAATAAACCATACGCCATCTCCTATTAAGTGTGAGAGTAAATTCCACATTCTTCTTGAAACTCTCAATTTTATCAAGACTCTTTCCATTATGCCATATAAGACCCATAAGGTGAGGGGAGTCATGCCAAGTAGGAAGTTGAGTTATCAAGCACTCTCAAGCATTGAATCTACTCCAAAAAGGCAACATTCTTCATAGTCTACTCTCCTTGCTCGATCAATGTCCTCAAATCTATTTCATTAGAATGTTTCTTGATTCCAAATGGATTTTCACAAAAGAAAGCCTTTGTGCCAAAGCTTCCTAGATTTGTGGAGGTTCCAAGAATCGACATCTCTAATGCCCTTGACAAGGAGCTAGATCGAGTCATCTTTTTCAATACTAATTGCCACATTTCCAATCTTCATTGATCTTGAAAACATTTTCACTTTGTTGAACTCTTCCAAGGAAATCAAACCAATATCAAGCCTCTTGGAGTTACTAGAAAAGGGGAGAACAAAAGAGTGATCATATCGAGGTCCTTCCACCTAGGGGGCCCACAAGCCTAAGAGCACCCTTGTATCTAAAGATCATTTTGTACCAACACGCATCACTATCGCTCCACACTTTAATTGAACATTTGCATGTCAACTAATTTGTCATTCCATCAAGTTCTATAATGCCCATACCACCTTGATCCCTTTGATTTCTACAAGCAGCCCATTCAATTTTGCAAAAACCCATTCCATTGGGGTCACCTCTATAGAGAAGGTTTCTCCAAATTCTTTCCAATTCAACAATCTCTTAGTCTTTCATTATCCAGCATGAGAGAAAGTAAATAATCAAGGAAATAAAGAATATGTTAATCACCATAGCTCACCCTCTAGGTTGATATGCATACCTTTCTAGTACAACAACTTGCTATTGAGCTTAGAGAGAGCCATGTTTCACCAGTGACCCATAAAATTGTTAGATCCCATCAAAATACATCACAGGAAGAAGATTTGTCCCCTAGGGATTAAATGGCAAACATTGTTAATCAATATCTGAGATGGATGCCCAATTATAGTCTTCAAAGTGGTTTCATAGTGGTTTATTTTGGATCCCCATGCCTCATAAAATGTATTTAGGAAAAAACAAAAGGTATCAATGCTTGTTAGATCATTATGCACAAAAGAATATGCATGATTTTTAACAAGTTAACTAAGAACATTGGCATTCACTGGAAAGAGAAGAGGGTCCAAGGGGCATCCTTGTCTGATAGAATGTTTTAATTAAATAGGTTGAGAAAGGTGCACATGGATGTTTATCTAAGATGAAATAGTTCCTAAAAACATTGAGATTATCTTAATGAATTTATGGTTGTAGGCGAGGTCTTTCATCGATTGGAGAATGAAGTCCCACTCAAATCTATCATAAGCTTTCCCAAAGTCAATCTGATGGAAGAGGACATTTTAAGTAGATTCCTCAACAAAAACCACCATTTCACAAACATCAATGATAACCTCGATCATGGATCTCTCTTTGATCAGCCCTTTTTTTATCCTCACTCGTCTAATTTCGTAAGCTATAAGTAATTTGATTAGCAATAACTTTAGCTAGGATCTTGTAACCGGTTTATAATATGGTAATTGGATGATAATTGTCAATCCAATTTCTGCTAGCTTTTTTGGGAATTAGCTTCATAATGCCTTCATTGAGACATTCAAATGGCCTCATTCCATATTAAATGTAATGGAGTAGTCAACAGATGCTTGAAAGATCTTCAAAAACGTGTTGATGAGGACATCCAACTATGGACTTTTTCCATTGGAATTGTTTTGGTATTGACTCCAGAGATGGTCACTATGAAGTCATGTGTATGAGGAGAAAGAGGTACAAAAGCCCCAAAAGCTAGGTAAAGTGATTGATAATCAACGTATTATTTTATTCACCCATCTTACATTCAACCCCATCAATATTCATCCTAAAAGGGATTTCTTCCTTAGATTATTTCTTCTTGAGGAGGCCCTACATCTCTTTAGTAGGTTGAACCCCCTTTTTGACCGACCAATTTTTAAATTATACCTATGGATTCTTTGCTTGAATTTCTTTTTTGTATCTCAACATCCTTCTAATTTTTCAAAGCTGTGTTTGGTATTTACAATGGTTTTCTTTTAATCCTTGCTCAAAGTGCCTAAGCCTTTGATAAAGATTTTTCCTTCTAGCCTGATTATTGTTTTGAAGATTCTTTTGAACTCTGACCAATACCTCATGAGTCCTCAAGACCTCCATCCTCCAATACTTGGCTAGTGAGAAGACACTGGTAAAGGCCTAGTTTGAGGCAACAATAATCTTGTTTTAGACCAAGGGGAAAGAGAAGGTTTTCATATTTGCATGGAAACAGGGGTTTTCTTGAGATTGATGAATAGCTTGAAGTTCAACACAATTGGGTGGTGATCAAGAGTAACAAGGTCCACACATTGGGAGAGGGAAGGGAGCTCCACTTATGGATCATACTCTTTTTAATATATATCCTATCAAGTCTAGCTTTTTCCAAGTCAACTCTAGACGCGCTTTTTCCAAGTTAGCTCTAGAATGCCTTGGAGTTCTTGGGCAAAATATTATTCTACTATCCTCGTGCGAGTTGAAACCAAGACCTCCTCCTTGCTGTCATTGAGTCTTAGCTATTAGAACAATTCACTTGCTTGGTTTTACTCTTAATATCTTAACTTAAGAGATGGCCACTTTATAATATTCTTTCATAAGAAATTTCCAACTTTGAAAATGGAGCTATATAATCTCACTTGGCACAAAGATTATTTCATAAGACAATTTATATGGGGTTTAAGAGATGATGTGAAACACCTTCCAGTTCCGATGCTAGAGGTTAAGACATTGAATGAATACATCACACAAATTATTCAATGTGATAAATGACTTTTTGAAAGGAAATAAGAAAATCAAGTAGAAGGAAAACCTCACAAATGGAAAGATTTCTATCCCACTCCTAAAGATGAGTCTATGTCTAAACCTATGCTGATAGATGTAACTAGGTTCAAGCCTCTAACACCATAAGAGAAATAGAGAAGCAAAGATAATAGGTTTACGCCTCTATTGTGCAAACCATGGCCATATTACAGTTAATTGTCCCAATAAAAGAACAAACTCTAGAGTCATAGTCACCCTTGTAGAGTAGGGAAATGAGGAAGCCTAGTTATAAAAGAGACTTTAGACCTAGACCATGATATAAGAAAGAGTCTCATAGTTCCAGCTATACTCATAGAAACATTTCTTGCCCCTATCATGTTCATCATGCCTAAGAACACCGTTTCTCTTACAACCCTAGTAGACTTAGGAGCCTCTTGATGTTTTATCAATGAAGGATTGGTTAAAAAACCTCGAATTCCAATAGTGGAGAAGAACAAACCAATAGTAGTTGAAGTAGTAGATGGATGACCTCTAGCATCTAAGGATATTACCATGCAAAACCACACCATTAAGAGTACACCTTGGTGACAATGATTACCACATATGTTTGAATATAATATCAAGTCCAGTAAATTCCATTATCATTGGAATGCCTTGGATAAAGAAACATAATCTAGACATTAATTGGGAAAAGAATAAAATCACCCATCGAGATTTCTAGAAGAACCCCACATATGTCAGGGCCAAAGCCTTCATAAGTGCAAGAAGGGAGGAACGAACATATGTGATCAATGCCATAGGAACTCAACAGTCTCAAGAAAGATGATTCAATGAAGCCACCCAACCAGTACCAAGGTTTTGAAGATCCTCTTTAGAAGAAGAATGCAGATATTCTCCTAGCGCATAGATGTTATAATTGTGCCATAAAACTTCAAGAGGGAGCACAACCACCCTTTGGACCATTTTATTAACTATCCCCAGAGAAACTTACAAAATTACATAAGCATATTGATGAGAATCTAACCAAGGGTTTTATCAAACACTCAAAGTCTTGTAGGAGCACCTATCCTATTTTAAAGAATAAGGATGGGACTCTCCAAATGTGTGTAGACTATCGTGGGTGGAATAAAGACACAATAGAGAATAGATACGCTCTATCCTTATATCAAAGCCCTTGGAATGCCTTGGAAAAGCAAATTTCTTCATAAACATTGACCTTCAAGGAGCTTATATGTTTGTCAGGATCAGAGAAGGAGATGAACGGAAGACATCATTTCAAACAAGATATGGGAATTTTGAATATGTAGTTATGCCATTTTGTCTCACAAGTCTCTAGTTGTCTTTCAATATATGATGAATGATATCTTCTGAGACTATTTAGATGATTTTTTAGTAATATATCTCAATGATATCCTAATATTCTCCAAAAATCTAGAGGATAATGAAAATCATGTAAAGATAGTCCTAGAGAAATTAAGAGAAAAAGATTTATATGCAAAATTGGAGAAGTGCTCTTTCCATCACACAGAAGTGAAGTTTCTAGGGTACATTGTATTAGAGAAAGGAATCTTTATGGACCCTAAGAAGATCAAGAAAATCCTTGATTGGCAACCACCTTCATGTGTTCGAGATGTATAATATTTTTTAGGGTTTGCCAATTTTTTTAGGATATTCATCAAGGATAACTCTAAGATAGTGACACCACTTACCAAGCTTATAGGAAATGCAACATTCTCATGGGGCAAAGAAGCAAAAAAAGCCTTCAAACCTTGAAACCAACATTCACCACTATTCCAATTCTAGTTCATCATGATTCATGTAAGACCTTCTTCCTAGAGATAGATGCATCAAACTTCACCCTAGGGGCCATTCTATCCCAATATGGAGATGATGGACAAACCTTCATCTACTTGCATATCATTCAAAGAAATGTTTTCCTTTAGAGATTAATTATGAAATCCATGATAAAGAACTTCTTGCCATAGTGGACACATTGACACCTAGCATCACCATCTAGAAGGAGCAGCTCATAACGTTACTATGTATACAGATCATGAGAACCTAGAGTATTTTATGACCACCCCTATCTCAATAGAAGGAAATCTTGATGGAGTAACGTTTTATCGCGCGTTTATCAGTTCATTCTTAAGTATAGCTTTTACAATGTAATGTTCCGTATTTCAACATTGGGTGATAAATTATTTATTCCTCTTACGTGGTCCCTCATATATAACGAATAATTACGGAAGGTTTTCACTCAAATAATCAAGACAGGTTGATCAGGTTTGTAAAGTTTGACTGTATTGAGCTTTTCTTGTTCTTGTGAAATCTTATGATTCATCTTCTTCTGTATAGACCTCTACAGAACTTGCAATCAAAATCATCAAAAGCAGCCCCCCCCCACCCCCGAAAAAAAGCTCAAATATTGAAAAAGAAAAAAGAAAATGGTTCCAATAGAGAGGAATATGTACATACACAGAGGGTTATATAATATATGTGACCCCTCCCAACTATTCATACAATCTTACAATGGAACATTAAGTAAAAAGTGCATGTGAACGTAAAATGGGCAAAGTATGAATCGGTAAGAGAACCATCCCTGTGGAATCTACTTTCTGTTGGGCTAAAGTCTTGCAAAAAAATCGGTGCTACTGCATTGTTTAAACCAATCTCTTTGTCTTGTGTATGAATGATTCAGGTGCACATCTTTAGATGTAGATTCGGGAATGCGAACTTATGAAGGGAAGGTTGGAAGAAATAATGGAAACTCGACCACAAGATGCTCTAGAGCTTCTGATTGTCATTTGTCGTTTATTGTGCATCATGAATTGATCAACTCCCCTTCGTCCTATGTTCACTATAGAGGGAATGAAGAGACAGAGAGAGATATCTTTAACACTAGTGTTGTACCAAAAGAGAATTAAAAAAAAATGATGCGTAATAATCAAATTAAATTCAGAAAAACCTTTCAAGAACCATAACGGCATATACCTAAATGTTTTATTAAAAAACTTATTTTAAAAAAAAAACCATTTTTAATAACTTAGAAGATAGAAATGATTGAATATGGTTAAAAAAAAAAATTCTATAGTTTTATATATGAGAAAAAAGAAATATCTGGAGAGATACAATTTTCCTTGTACTGAAATAATTTTTGTAATGTTCATTTATAGTCATATAATCATTTACTATAAGTCTTGGGAACTAAAAAAATCATTCTTAGAATAAGAAATTTACTACAATATAGATTCCTCATTATATAGTTGTACACGCTAGGAGCCATCTATATGATATTGATGCAAAAAAACACTACAGTGGCTGGTTTCTAATTTGAAAAACCATCATATAGTATCATAAAAATATGCTACATGTTTTTGAACCAATAACGTTTGTGCTTATTTTATATACTATTAACAATCTCAATATTTATTGAATAGTCATATTCCACTCTATCGAGAATAAAAATTCATCCTAAAAAATTAGCTTTTTTCAATGATATAAGGTATACTAGATCAATAAAAACAATTCTATCAACATTTTAAACTCCTTTATGATAAAAAGAAACTAGCATATTAACTTCAATCATGTAGCATATGCAGTAAAATTTGCTCATGAAATGACCTTTTTTCAGTGTAGAAGAAGTTCAATAATATTCTTTAACTTGAAGAAACGACATAGAAATTTGACTCCTAAGGTTGTCAAGAAAATATTTCTAGCTTTATTAGTCTCAAATAGTATTTTGATACTTAAAAAGGAGTAATATTCATACCATGAATTTTTAGGTAATTCATAGATGATAACAATATCATGACACATATGAAAATGGTTTTACGCCATGAACCTATTAATAATCATTGAAAATATCTGATTATGGATAGAAAAGTGTTGATGTATATAAAATAAAATATTTTATTGCATTTTCAACAATGAAAATTAAGAGATCATGATTTTGATAGAAAATGAACATGAATTGACACCATTCTAAATTATGCGCCAATATTGAAACCAAAATCATAAAATTAGTGAATAAATGTTATTTTCTCTATCCTTAAGAAAACTATATTTTCATATCAATCCCTTTTTTTCATATAATAATCCATTTGCGTGGTCTAACAAGCATCTATTACGGATTCCAAAGGAGCTTGGATTACATCAAATACCTTTAGTTGAGAGAGGTGCACCTGTAAGAAGTAGGCCTATGCAAAGGCAATGAAGGTGGAAATAACAAAACTAGAGCAGACAGGTATTATTGTTCTTGTACAAAATTCAAGGTGGCTTTCATCTATGGTTATCCTATTACACTTCTACGTTCCTCTAGTAGCTTTGATGTGAACCTTTTCCCTATACATGCACACTTTTTTACTCTAGTGCTGGCTTCAGGTTTTTTCCCCATGTTACCACATACATGATTCACTCATATGTGGTGGTACTTTGTTGTTAGGGATATTATTCAACTCTTACTTTAGTTGAGTTCATCATCAATAGAGAGAACTATTCCAACCATCATCTTCTCCATGTGTCTTGCTGCATTTGTGCTCCTTGTGTGTGCTTTTCATGTGCCTCTTGCACTTCTACACACACCCAACAGTGGTATCAAAGAATGTTTAGCTCCTTCAACAGTTTTGGTTTTTCGTGTTGTGACACCGGTGCACTTTTAAAAGTCCAAATTGACTTGGGAGCATAGAATACTGTATTTCGGCAGCCAGGAAACATTTCCACTAGGTTGCCCTAGGGTTTTACCCCCATTTTGAAGCCATTCGTGTAGTAAGAATTTCCATTTGAGTGATGGTTTTTTAGCTGAAACTTCAGCATTCATTTTAGCTTTCGTGGAAGTAAAGATTTTGTCACATTCTTTCTTGTTAGTGAATTGGTGAGCAACAATGAGTTGTTTGGCATGCTTCAAGCTGAAGATAAGCTTGATGGGACCAACTATCAGATGTGGTCTTACATGATGAGGCATGTTCTTGTTGCAAAACAACTTTGGAACATAATGGTAGACGTAGATCAAAGACCCGTAGGTGCTTCTACTTCACAGTCTATTATCATAGATGGAGCTTCATCTTCAAGTATAGTGGTTTCTCCTTCTCCACCTACACAAGAGCAACCTAGATGGGATGGAAAAGATGCTCAAGCTTGTGCATTAATTGTTCTTTTTGTGAAGCGTCACATAGTTCCACACATTCAGCCATGTTCTACATCAAGAGAAGCATGGGATACTCTTGATTCTTTGTATTGCATGCGTAATGAAGCATGTGTTGCATACTTGCGGAATGGTTCAGCTTTGGGTTCATCAAAACCAAAGCCTCAACCTTCCTCTTCCACTCATTCCTCTAATGATGGTGATTTGCAACAGAAGAAGAGATGCAAATATTGTCGAAAGGCTGGTCATACTATTGATGAGTGTAGAAAGCTTGCTAAATGCAATGAAAAGAAGAAGGAATCGGGCATGCCTATTGTTGAAATCTCAACAAATTTAAGGAATGATGAAGCTAACATGGCTCAAGATTTTTGGCCATGTGTTGTTACATGTCATTATGATGCTTCTTTGCATTCTAAATGTATTGTTGTGAGTGAAGCTGATTCGGATTGGTTCTTTGATAGTGGTGCTTCAAAGCACATAACATCATGAAAAGGATTTTTTTTGCATCTTTGAAAGATGCACCCAAAGGAGGACATGTGGTGTTTGCAATCAATACCTCTTATCCTATCATTGGAGTAGGGGAAATTGAGCTTATTGTTGCCAATGGAGATGTGATTCTCTTGAAAAATGCATTGTATGTGCCCAGTATAAAGAAGAACTTAATTTTAGTTCCGCTGATTGCCAAAGCTAGAATTCATGTACACTTTGTTGATGATAAGTGCATGGTTACTAATTTCAGCAATGGTGATATTATCATGATGTCTAGTACATTATGTAATGGTCTATACCGCATGGATACATACAAGAGGGCTACCTCAAATGCCTTGGTAGTGCATACGTTTTGCATGGCTGAAATGGAGCTGTGGCATGCTTGTTTTGATCACTTGAACTTTAGTAGTTTGCTTTAATTGCAAAAGAAGGACATGGTTATTGGTTTGCTTACACTTGACTACATTGAAAAGCATGCATGTGAAGGTTGCATTCTTGGAAAAATGCATCGTGCTTCTTTTCCAAAAGATAGTCATACACATAGTACAAGAAAATTGTAGCTTGTTCATAGTGATGTATGTGGTCCCATCAAGACTCCATCTTTTGGGAAGCATGTATATTTTTTTACCTTCATTGATGATGCTCCTCACCATACATGAGTGTATCCTATGAAAGCAAAGAATGAGGTATTTTCTTGCTTCAAAGCATTTTTAGCTATGGCTGAAATTTTTTCTTCACAAAAGCCTTTGACTCTATGCACAGATCGTGGTGGTGAATACATGCCACATGGGTTTAATGCTTTTCTTTGTGAAAGAGGTATTTCACACCAATGTATGGTGCCATGTACACCTCAACAAAATAGTGTTGTTGAGCATAAAAATAGAACTCTACTTGAAATGGCACGATGTATGGTTAAAGTAAAGCATCTTCCTGATAAGTTTTGGATGAAGCGATCATGTGTGCAAATTATGTGTTGAATCACTTGTTACCGTTATTGTCCAAGTGAAAAGCCAAATGGCCACCGGAAACTTCTTTGTATATGTTCTTTAATAGAACATATAGTAGCCCGGTCAATCATAGAGTGTAAGTTCGACCGCATTTGTAAGACCTAAGAAGTCTGTCTTCATGCTCCCTGTGTATTGTGTTTTCTATGTATTATGCAGCCTTTGTGTGGAGTACTACGTGTGGCCTCAGGAGCTCGATTTTCTACTCCGAGCATATCACCATGGACCTCTCAAAAAGGAGAGCGCATTGTGGTGCATCACCATAGAAATACTTCACTAGTATCAGAGCAGTTCGAGGCAAAAGCTTTGTTCCTTTTGTGCGAGCGAAGCAAGAAACCCCCCCCCCCTAGGCTTTCGACTAAGGCGGAAACTAAGACGGCGACCAAGGCATAGACCTTGGAATACCTTGTCATCCTAGTCACAGAAGTCACCGTTGGCTGTGCGCGAGGGAGGACCTCAACGATCAAGGAATATAGAGGTTCTTGATACTTCTCGGGAGGTCACCCATCTTAGTACTGTTCCCCCCAGAGCTCGCTTAACCGTGGCAATCTCTTGCCACTAAGCTACACTCTTGTGGTGTCTTACGAAGGGGAAAGACTAAGGTTGACGTTACCTTGAACAAGTTTTGGTCCCTCAAAGCTTCATTCTTTGCTTTCAAAGCCTATTTCTGAAGCATTTTTGGGGTTTCTTTTGGAGCCATTTTGGAGTACTTTCGCACATAGTTCTCTTCACACAGGTCCAAGAACATCAAGAAGAGTGTTCTTTGTACTTCTCAGACAATAAATATCAACCTTTGGGGCTGTATTTTCAGCCACATTCGTAAAACTACAAGTTTCTTGAGAGGCTTTCAGTTTTGCTGGGAGCAGTCGCTGCAAATTTATGCAGGTTTTTTATGCCTAAAACAACAGAGTTGACAGACACCTACAGGTGTTATTGGCTAGTTTTCGGGTTGTGTATTCAGCCTTTTAGTTTCATTTAACTGCATATATTGAGCACATACACAGCATGTATGCTTCTGTGGATACCGCTTATGTACGTACATGTGGTCATTGATATAGTGGTTATGTTCTTTGCATAAAGCCATTTACATTTGATAAAGAGGGTCGTGGTGAGGTTTTATTAACTGGGAGACACCCACATGTCGGGATATCTTTGGTGATGCAGGTGGAAGACTTACCCAGCCTCGCCATAGGAGATGTATGATAGTTGTTCATAGGTGCTCGATAAGCCTAGTTGGCTTCTATTGGGTAACTGATTATATGCAGTGAAGTCAGTGATTCACTATGCAGGTAGACATGTCAGTACTTGCAGTTTTATGATACTTTGACACTGGTCACATGCTAATTTTGTAGAGGATACTCTGGCAAAAGTTTTCTAGATTTCTAGTTTAGTCAACTATACAGTGGTCCATTTACTCCTTGATACACTTATTTGTTGGTGTTTGGACTCTTTTAGCTCCATTATCATTCTATTTAGTTCTCTACCATCATGGCATTAGAGGTCTCAGGCACATCCGGTGGATCAGGGTCTAGGGCCAGTGTTCCGAGGAGGAGCTATAACTTGCAGGGCAAAGACCATTTTGAGATCCGAAAATTTGATGGCACAAACTTTGCTCTATGGAAGAATTAGATTAAAGATGTGCTGATTCAAAGGAGGCAATGGAAGCCAGTAAATGGGATTTCAAAGAAGCCTGCTGACATGGATGAAGATGATTGGGATGAGTTAGATGAAATGATGAGGTCTACCATTCACTTGCACCTGGCAGATAATGTTTACTTTAAAATATTAGACTGTGAAAGTGCAGAGGAGCTTTGGAAGAAGTTACGCAATACATATGAAAAAGAGACGGCATCAAATAAAGTGTATCTGATGAGAAATTTATATGACCTTCGTATGAAGGACACAGATAGTGTCGTTGCTCATCTAAATGAGTTTGATGCTATATTCTCCTAGTTACAAGCTCAGAAAATGGATATGGATAATGAAATGAAAGCAGTATTGTTGTTATGCACCCTACCATCATCATGGGATACGTTTTGCACAAATATTAGCAACAGTGCACCTAGTGGTAAACTCGTCTATGATGACATATGTGGAGCACTCTTGAGTGAGGAGATTCATAGAAAATCTATGGTTGGCACTCAGAGTGGAGATGCATATAATGTTCATGATTCTACCAAGGAAAAAATTAGCAACGTGGCAGGAGCAAGAACAAGGAAAAGAATGGTCAACGGAATAAGATTAGAAGTAATCAAGGAAGAGGGATATCGAATGCCATTATCGTCATAAGAAAGGACACATGAAGAAATACAGTTATGCATTAAAGAATGCTAAAGGTAAAGGAAAAAATGTTGATGGGCATGTTAAACAGTTACTTGCATCATTTGCTTCGACTGTGAAATTGAAGAAATTAATGCTATTTCTGATGATGTTGATGTGTTGACACTTGATAGTACTATGCCATCTCACGCACTTATGGCTAATTCTCTTTCCCACACCTGGCTGCTAGATTCTGATGCTTCTTTCCATGTGACACCACATAGAGAATCGTTCTCTAATTATGCAGCAAAGTCTCTTGGTACCGTGAGACTTGGTGACTCTTACCAGTGTGATGTTGTGGGGATTGGAGATGTGGTTGTCCAGTTCATTGATGGTTCAAAATTTACTATGCATAATGTATGTATGTACCTCACTTATCACGCAAATTGATGTCAGTTGGTCAACTTGATGGCCTTGGTTACAAGATGGTCTTCTATGCTCAGTCCTTTCGTATATCAAAGGGCAATATGGTTATTACAAAAGGAAGCAAAGTTGGCTCACTTTATCTTTTATTTGTATCACAAAAAGAACACTTGTTAGCTGTTAATGAACAGCCTATGGCTTGTATTTGGCATGGTCATTTGGGCCATATATCTCATAGTGGAATGGAAAATCTTTCTCGTTCTGGCTACTTACCTGTGTTATCTTTCTTTGATTTTTGATTTTTTGAGCATTGTCAATATGTAAAGCAAACCAAAAATGTGCATAGAATGCACATTGACTCTTCAATTCAGCCTTTAGATCTCGTTCATATAGATGTGTGTGGTCCTATGCCCACTAGGTCCTTAGGTGGTTCTTTTTACTTTGTCACTTTCATAGATGATGCTACTAGAAAAGTCTGGGTATATCCTATCAAATCAAAGGATGATGTATTCCCTACTTTCAGAAAATGGCTTGCTTCAATTGAGACTGAAAAAGGAACTAAGCTTAAGGCTTTACGTTCAGATAATGGGGGTGAGTATCCCTCACATGAATTCAGCCTTTTCTGTCAGTCTAGAGGGATTCGTAGAGAGTTTACATCTCCTTATACCCTAGTACAGAATGGTGTAGCTAAGAGGATGAATAGAACTATTCAAGATAGAGTAGTCTCTATGTTGCATCATGCAAACCTCTCACAAGGTTTTTGGGCAAAAGCAGTATTCACTGCAGTTCATGTGCTTAACCTTTCACCTAGTATTGCCAAAGGTCTGAAAGTGGCACAAGAGTTATGGACATAGAAACCACCATATTATGACCATCTTCGAGTTTTTGGGTGTGAAGCATATGTTCATATACCCAAGAATCTTAGACAAAAGTTGGACCATAAGTCAACGAAATGCATTTTTCTTGGATATGGTCGAGAAAGACAATTTGGATATCGCTTATGGGATCTTGAAACACGGTCAGTGATCAGAAGTAGTGATGTCATTTTTAACGAGTCTAAGATGCATAAAGAGCTCGTTAAGGAGTCAGAGTGGTGTTTGAGGATACTAGTCCTCTGGTTAGCATGCATAAAAATGGTGCACATAGGGATGTTCAAGAGAATGTCCATTCAGATTAGTTTGCACATGTTCCTGTTCAGCAAGCATTGAGATGTTCTACACGTGTCTCACATCCACCTGATAGATATGTTCCAGGTTTAGATTTTGTTTTGCTAACAGATGCCGGTTCTATTCACAAGAATGGTACTTGGGACTTAGTACCTTTGCCAAAGGGCAGGAAAACTTTACCATGTAAATGGGTATATAAGCTGAAATTCACATCAGATAGTGCTTCTCTAAAATATAAAGCACGACTTGTTGCAAAGGGTTTTAAGCAAAAACATGGTGTTGATTTTGAGGAAATCTTCTTTCCAGTGGTCAAGATGACTACTTTGCACATGTCGCTTGGATTCGTTGCAATGGAGGACTTAGAGCTAGTCCAAATGGATGTGAAAACAACTTTCTTGCATGGAGATCTTATAGATGAGATCTATATGAAACAACCAGACGGTTATGTAGTTCCTAGCAAGGAAAGTCTAGTTTGTAAGCTCAAGAAGAGCTTGTATGGACTTAAACAGTCTCCTAGACAATGGTACCAAACGTTTGATGCTTTTATGAAGTCCCAAGGCTATTCTTGGTGCAATGAGGATCATTGTCTCTACACAAAGAGATGCTCTGATGGCAGCTTGATATGATTGATACTTTACGTCGACGATATGTTGATTGCTGGGAAGTCCTTTTATGATTTGTCAATTCTCAAAAAAAGCTGAGTCAAACATTTGATATGAAGGATTTGGGGGATGCCAAACATATTCTGGGCATGCACATTACTCGTGATAGGAGTAAAAGATGCATATACTTGTCTCAAACTGAGTACATATCCAAAGTTCTTCACCGGTTCAATATGCAGGGTGGAAAGGCATTGAGTACACCTATTCCCACATATGTGAAATTGAGCAAGGATGACTGCCCCAAATGAGATTAGGAAAAGGAATTCATGACCAAAATTCCCTATCAGTCTGCTGTTGGTAGTCTCATGTATGCTATGGTAGCTACGAGACAAGACATTGCATTTGCAGTGGGAGTTGAGAGCAGATATATGTCTAATCCTGGCAAGAAACATTGGGAAGCGGTCAAGATGATTTTGAGATATCTAAGTGGCACTAAGGACAAGTGTCTATGCTTAGGTAGAGGGAAAGCATTTATTATTGGCTACACAGATTCTGACTATGCTGGTTGTGTAGACAATCGTAAGTCTACATCAAGGTACATTTTTCATTTTGCTGGAGGTGCTATCTCTTGGAGATCTCGTCTTCAAGAATGTTCAGCTGTTTACACCACAGAAGCAGAGTATGTTGCAACAAGTGAGGCATGTAAGGAAGCATTGTGGCTTTCTCTTCTTGCTTGTGATATGGGTTTACCTCAGTATGTACCTCGCTTGCTTAGTGATAGTCAGAGTGCCATTGCTTTGGCTAAGAATCCGGTCTATCATGCAAAGACCAAGCACATTGATGTGAGGTATCACTTCATTAGAGAATGCTTAGCCACTAAGAGCATTATTCTTGAGAAGGTTCACACTCGAGATAATGTTGTAGATGCTTTGACTAAAGCTCTACCACAGGATAGCTTTTGACATTGTTGTCACTTGATGGGGGTTACTTGATTCTTGATCTTACGCACTCACTTGTATATTGTGTAACATGCCCATCAAGTGGAAGGTATAGTTTGTATACTTACACTCAGGTATTCTTTATCATTCTTGATTTTTCTCCCATAGTTACTCTAGCCATATTGGCCTTTAGTGGCAAATTGTTACCGTTAGTGTCCATGTGAAAGGCCAAATGGCCACCGGACACTTCTTTGTATATGTTCTTTAATAAAACATATAGTGGCCTGTTCAGTCACAGAGTGTAAGTTCGACCGCATTTGTAAGACCT
>CM035420.1:71550399-71617899 GCA_020310875.1 Ceratopteris richardii
GTCTCAGTTGAGGATTCCAGTGATGCATTTGACACTTCTCTTTATCAACAAGTTGTTGGATGTCTTATATATGCATGCAATAGAAGGCCCGATATACAGCATGCAATTTCCGAGTTCAGTAGATTCATGCATAGCCTTGACACTGAGCATTTGCAATCGGTGAAATGTGTGTTTAGATATCTCAGAGGCACTTTGAGCTTAGGTCTCTTTTATGGCAGAGATATTCAGCCATGCTTGCATGCTTTTACACATAGTGATTGGGCTAGTTGTTATGATACTCATGTGTCCACTAGTGGTAATTGCTTTTTCCTTGGAGACTCATGCATATCTTGGTTGAGTAAGAAGCAACCTAGAGTGGCGACATCGAGTTGTGAAGCTGAGTACAGGGTAGTTTTCACAGCTACAATGGAGTGTATATGGCTAAGGCGCCTATTGATGGATCGTTGCATGGAGATTGATGTTGCTATGCATATTCTCACTCATAGCTAGAATGCTTTGGTTGTTGCACAAAACCTAGTCTTTCATGCATGGAACAAACATATTGAGGTGGATTATCACTATGTGAGAGAGCACCTTCATGTAGGAGATATTCATTTGGTATATGTGCCTATACACAATAATGTGGCAGACATATTCACGAAAGCTCTTCCACAAAAAAAGTTTGAAGCTTATCGCAAAACTTTAGGCTTGTTACCTTGTGGGGGCTGACCTCTCACTCCCTGTATGTGTTCACATCATTCCCTCTAGGGGGGTTTGTTACACTTATGTGTTCCTTGAGTAGATTTGATGTGAACCTTTTCCCTATACATGGGCAGTTTTTACTCTAGTGTTGGCTAGAGATTTTTTTCCCCATGTTACCACATACATGATTCACTCATATGTGGTGGTACTTTGTTCTTAGGGATACTATTCATCTCTTACTTCAATTAAATTCATCGTCATTAGAGAGAGGTATTCCAACCATCGTCTTCTTCGTGTCTCTTGCTGCGTTTGTGCTCCTTGTGTGTGCTTCTTATGTGTCTATTGCACTTCTACACACACCCAACATATTGTACCTAAGAAAAATAGGGACAAACTAAGGTGGCTTTCCCTCAACCATTCATAGAACGTGTACTAGAAGGAGTGGTTGGGCATACTTTGTGCAAGTTTATTGATGGTTTTAGTGGCTACACCCATATACTAATTCATCCTAAAGATAGAGACCAAACTTCCTTTGTTACTCCATGGGGCACTTATGTTTACAAATGCATGTCTTTTGTTCTAGAAATTGCACGTGCTAATTCATTCAATAAAACAATGTATCTAATATTTGGAAAATGGTTAACACCCTTTGTATAACTTTATTATTCAGACAAATTACTCATATTATGGAAATAAGGTGAATTCCACCCCTGCACACAGTGCGAATGCATTTTCAAGAGAGACCATTCCTGAAATGCTAGTTCAAGAACTAAACCTTGGAGATGAAGGAAATCGTCAAATAGTCCACTTAGCCTCCTGGCTGTGGCACTATCCCTTTTTACAACAGAGGGTAACTTCTCTCCATTTCTCCTATAAAAATGTCTTTGCATGGTCCTACAAGGATCTAACATGGATTCCAGAGGCGCTTGGATTACATCGAATACCCTTAGTAGAGGGAGTTGCAACTGCAAGAAGTAGGTCATATCGACTCAATCCAAAATATGCAAAGGTAGTAAAACTCGAAATCACAAAACCAAAGGAAGCAGGTATTATTGTTCCAGTAGAACATTCAAGGTTTCTTTCATATATGGTTATTGTACCCAAGAAAAATAGCAAAAAAATAAGAGTATTCATTGATTTTCGTGCTTTAAATAAGTCAATTGTTCAAGATGGCTTCCCTCAACCTTTCATAGAACAAGTATAGAAAAGTAGCCAGTCACACTTTGTACAATTGTCTTGATGTTTCAGTGGCTACAACGAAATATTAATTCATCATGATGATAGATACAAAATTGCCTTTGTCACTCCATGGGGCACTTATGCATACACACGCATGGCTTTTGGGCTAAGAAATGCACCTGCTTTATTTAATTAAACAATGTATCTCATATTGGGAAAATGGTTGACAACTTTTCTGTGCATTTTTATGGATGACTTTTTTAGTGTTCTAAGGCACAATAGAAGAGCAGTAGACAAAAGTTTCATGATCATTTGGAAAATTTGAAGGTAATCTTTGATTAGTGTCTCAAAATAGGTTTCAAGTTGAATCCTGCTAAATGTCATTTTTTGGTCACCAAAGGGCACTCTCCTTGGTCACATAGTGTCTGCAAAAGGGATAATTGTACATCCAACAAAGGTCACTGCTATCCTTTCCATGCCCATTCCACGGACTCCTAAGGAAGTACAAAGCTTTTTAGGCCATGCAGGCTACCATAGGAGATCTATACAGATGTATTTAGAAATAGTTAAGCCTCTGTCAAGGCTTACGAGTAGGAAGATTCCTTTCTCATAGAGTCCTGAGGCTGAAAACACATTTTTTGAATTAAAACTCATTATAGAGTTCTCCCTTTTGTGCTAGTGAATTTTCTATCATCTCTATGGTTTCTTGCGTTGATCACACCTATTTCTAGTTGCATATGCTATTTCATGGTTGAGCTGCACCATGGACTTGAACATTTTGTCTACTTCTCGCTATGCCCCCTGACCTGTTGGAGTTAGACGTCTGCGGAAGCACGCGAACAGCACAAGGAAGAAGAAGAAGCTTGGAGCACAACACACAAGACTGAATGTATTACTAGAGAATGTACAAAGATAAGTAGCCCATTAGGGCAACAGGCGTATATACAAGCCGGGGGAAAAAAACCTCCTAAAGAGGGAAAAAAGTGCCCCGACGGTCCTAGAGTGTTCACACACATCACTACCTAAATATATCAACAAATCCCCCCTGGAAGTGATGCGGTGAACAAGGAGCTGGCACTCATGTATAAGGAAGTGCCGAGCTATGTGGAAATCACTCCACAAAAGGAAGTAAGCCCAAAGCTTTGCGGAAAGCTTCAAACTTCTCCCTAGGCAGAGCCTTCATGAAAAGGTCTGCAATGTTCTCCTGCGTGGGCACATATGCCAAGCTGATCTCCCCAGCAGAGGACCTCTCCCTGACATAGTGATAATGCACCTCAATGTGCTTAGTGCGAGCATGGAACACAGGGTTCCTCGCAACTGCCAATGCGCTCTGACTGTCACTGAAGATGGTGGTGGCAGAAGAGTGGCCAACACCCAAATCAGCCATAAGGCGTCTGAGCCACACACACTCAACAGTCGCTATGAAAGCTGCCCTATACTCAGCCTCACAATTGGAAGTGGCCACAGTAGGCTGCTTCTTGCTAAACCAAGATATTCATGAGCTACCAAGCATGAAGCAAAAACCACTGGTGGACACACGAGTGTCATAGCAACCAGCCCAATCTGAGTCAGAAAAAGCATGAAAATCTGGCGGTAGTGATCCCCCCTTGGGATAAAACAACCCAAGTAGCCGAGTACCACTCAAGTAGCAAAAGATGCGCTTAACCGCTTTCCAATGCGTGACTCCTGGGCAATGCATAAACCTGCTCATCTGTGAGACAGCAAACTGAATATCTGGCCGAGTAATGCATAAGTAAATCAAGCATCCAACGGCCTACTGATAGAGAACAACATCAAATGCATCTCCAGCATCATGAAGACTCAATCGTAAACCTGTCTCCATAGGAGTGGCAATAGGCTTACAGTCTTCAAGGCCAAAACGCTGCAATAATGTGTCAATATATTTCGTTTGACACAAAGCCATTCCACGATCAACTTGCATAAACTGAATGCCCAAATAGTGATGCAAATGCCCCAAATCAGACATCTCAAATGAGGCATGCAAATCAGCCTTGAAATCAGCAATATGCTTCTCAAGAGGACCAGTGAGCACCATGTCGTCTACATAGACAACAATGATCAGAAGCACATCATTAGCACGCTTAACATATAAGGTGCTTTCAGTTGGACTGTTCTCAAAACCATGTGCAATCAGATAGGCATGTATTTTCTCATACCAAGCACGTGGTGCTTGCTTTAAACCATATAACGCCTTCTTTAACCTGCACACCTGGTTTTCATGCCCTTTCTGCACAAAGCCACGGGGCTGAAAAACATACACTTCTTCATGCAAGTCACCATTCAGAAATGCTATTTTAATGTCCAACTGATGTACATTCCAACCATGATGGGCTGCAAGTGCACAAATGCTCCGAACAGTAGTCATACGGCATGTAGGTGCAAAGGTCTCATCAAAATCAATGCCTCTTTCCTGCACATAACCCTTTGCAACAAGCCTAGCCTTATACCTGTCAACTGTACCATCAGGTTTACGCTTCAGCTTGTATACCCACTTAGTGCCAATGGCCTTCTTGCCAGGAGGCAAGTCACATAAAGACCATGTACCATTCTTCATTATAGCATCATATTCAGATTACATAGCAGCCATCCAATTTTCTGAATTTTGTGCTTCATCAAAAGAAACAGGCTCATTCTCATCACAGAGACTAGATGCAGCCATAGCATAGCAATCTGATGCAAAGGAGGTACTATGAGAGCTTGAACGAGTACGATATGACAAAGGTGCATCTAATTTGCTGTCACGCAAAGTCTGCACCAGCCATTTTGGCATAGTTTTTGCCTGTTCAATATCAGCTCTCTCATCAACAAGTGCATCATGTAAATCTGCATCAGAAATGGAATGATCTGCATCATCATATGAAACCTGCAAAGGCTGAGAAGTTGCCTCATTAGGACCAATGCTAGCCTGTCCACTTGTAAAAAGAGGCATCAAAGTATCATACATGTCTTTGGAGCTAACAGATGTCTCCTTAGTACATGAAAGCAATGGCTGAATAACATCTTCCACAAAGACAACATCACGGCTAACCAGAACGCGTTTAGTCTGTGGATGATACAGACGATAGCCTTTACTTTCAGAACTGTACCCAACAAAAATACATTTTACTACCTTATCATCCAATTTTCTGCGATGTTGTTCAGGCACTAATGCATATGCCAAACAACCAAAAACACGCAGATGAGCAACAGATGGCTTGCGTTCATGCCAAGCCTCATATGGAGTGATGGACTGCAACGCTTTGGTGGGACACCTGTTCAGTACATATGTTGCACACATGACAACCTCAAGCCAGAAACTATGTGGTAAAGCCTGACTTTTGACCATGCACCTCGCCATCTCCATGAGTGACCTGTTCTTTCGTTCAGCAACTCCATTCTGTTGAGGTGTATACGGCACTGTACACTGGTGTTTTATCCCACGTTCAGCCAGAAATGCATTAAAATCTGAAGACATATATTCCCCCCCTCGATCAGAACGGAGGGTGCCCATTTTACATGCTGACAGATTTTCAGCCAAAACCAAAAACTGTTTGAAGCACATGAACACTTCGGACTTTGCTTTGAGTGGATATACCCATGCATGCCTGGAAAAATCATCAATGGAAGTCACGAAGTAAAGGTAATTTCCAAAAGAGGGTGTCTGCATAGGACCACAAACATCACTATGTACAAGCTGCAATTTCTGCATAGCCCGAACTGAACCATCTTTTGGAAAGGAAGAACGCTGCATTTTGCCCAAAATGCAGCCTTCACAAACATGTTTTCCAGGTGCCTCAAGTTTGGGCAAAGAGGACACCATTTCAGATTTCTGCAGGCGTAACAAACTAGCAAAATTCAGATGACCAAAGCGTGCATGCCAAAGCTTTGCATCTGACATAGCCTGAGAATCATGAACTGCACATGCCGAATCATTCAGAGATCTTTCATAGTCTATGAGCTTATACAGCCCACGACATAAAATGCCAGAAGCAATAATCACATCGCCATTTGAGAGATCATGGACTGTACACCTGTCATCAACGAATTTCACAACCAAGCCAATCTTGGCTAATGCAGAAACTGATAACAGGTTCTTTTTGATCCCTGGCACAAATAAAGCATCTGACAAAGTGAAAGAACTACCATCAGCAGTAGTCAGAATGATCTTACCAACTCCCATAACAGGATAAGAGGAGTTATTGGCGCATGTGACAGTATTCCCTGTAGGGGCAGGCTCGAGTGAAGAGAAGAAACTGCGCTGCGAGGTAATATGTTTGGTCGCCCCACTGTCAAAGTACCAAACATCTGAGTCTACTGGAGACATGCACTGATCATGAGAAGATGGGTCAAAACTGTAGACAGTAGTAAACGCCCATTCTTCTTCCTGCACAAGATTTGTAGACTCTGTTTTTGGTGTAGAGGCCTCTGCAACAACCATTCCAGCCTCTTTCTTCTTTGCCTCTTTAGCAGCCAGTTTTGGACAGTTCTTTATAATATGATCATTTCCTTTACAGTACTTGCAGAACAATTTTTGCTTTTCTGATTTCTTCTCATCTTTATCCTGGTTCTTCGATTGTGCAGCATTTGCAGATTTCTGCTTACTAGTAGAAGAGCTCCATTTTCCTTTGCCCTTCTGACTAGCCAGGAAAGCTTGATCTGCAACACGCATAATGGACATGTTCTGCCTGGACTGATCTTCGTGCAACAGAACAGAGACTAATTCCTCAAATGACAAGGCATTCGGATTGCCTTTCATCATCAATCGAAGAGTAGAGGCAAAACTCTGATATGAATCAGGAAGGCCATTCAGAACAGTCTACACAAGTGAGCTATCTCGTATAACCTCATCAGCAGAAATCAATTGTTCCTTCAGGTCTTTGATCTTTGTAAGAAAATTGTCCATCGAATCACCTTCATTCATGTGCTCACTCTCCAACTGTTTTCGGAGGTAAGCAACACGAGCCTCATTCCTAGCCTGGTACAAAGTGGTAAGTGTATCCCAAGCATCCTTTACTGTTCTACAAGAGCGAATATGAGGAATAATGGCACGTTTGACAGACAAAGCTATCAATGCATGTGCCTGGGCATCTCTGCCATCCCAACGAATCTGCTCTGCAGTAGGTGCAACAGAAACAGCAGCACGAACAGGAATCTGCGGAACATCATCTTCGACACCATCTTCATCAGCTCCAATACCTGTATTTGTAGTACCTGTCGTTATAGGTGTAACAGGACGTCTTTCAACACCCTGCACAATGTTCCACAATCCTTTTGCAACTAGTACATGTCGCATCATATAAGCCCATAATGGGTAGTTGGTACCATCCAACTTATCCTCAACAGCCAACATACGGAATACATCACTGCTTTCAGCCATGGCCGGTGACTAAAATACCTTGATGCAGAAAATTGACTGTATCTCAAAAAGTTGAACAGAACTGCCCAGACGAGTTCTGCTAGACCTGTAGCAAACTTCGAGACGCTTAAACTGGCGAACAGAAACTGGTATATACCTTTGGCACAAAAGGACGAAATAGCCTGCACAAGCACTGCGATAGTGCGTTCGGAGGCCGAAACGAGCTCAGATCGCGATTTCGGCACCATAGAGCGAAGCGGTTTTGATCTCGGAAACACCCTGAGTATGCTCACCAAATTTTGTGCGAATCTGAGACTGCAAACGGAGGAGTGTCGACGGCGCCCTAGAAGAAGCAACGATCTGCTCTGATACCAATTGTTGGAGTTAGACGTCTGCAGAAGCACGCGAACAGCACAAGGAAGAAGAAGAAGCTTGGAGCACAACACACAAGACTGAATGTATTACTAGAGAATGTACAAAGATAAGTAGCCCATTAGGGCAATAGGCGTATATACAAGCCGGGGGAAAAAAACCTCCTAAAGAGGGAAAAAAGTGCCCCGGCGGTTCTAGAGTGTTCACACACATCACTACCTAAATATATCAACATGACCTGCCTGTGTGTGGTTGAGAGCCTTATGATGGCGGTGGCTAGCTTGGCACCCAATTTCCTAATGGGCATCATAACAGGAGCTCGTATTCAGGTACAGTTGCAAAAATTGGCAAATGGTTGGGTTCATGGTCGTGAAGACGCACAATCATTCATATCAACATCAACTATTGGTTCCCAAATGTCGGTGCATGTAGGGTGATTTAAGCAAAGTCGAGGGAGTTGCATCTACGCTTAGCAGGTAAACAATTAGCACTTGGAAACAAAACATTAGCAATAAAATCTTTATTCGCATCTTTTATGCCTAGAAGTAGGATAGCTAGATTCTGTTGAACTTCTGAGAAAGGTATCAATTTAGGGAAATCATCATCAATTATATGCACATCGAATCCTTTCAAAGAAATTTTCACTTGAGAAAAGATTTTTCTTTTCTTAGAAAATTTTTAGAAAAATTGCATCTTCATTCAATGAATAGGTAATTGAATGAGCAATCCAAAAGTTAAAAATATGCTTCTATGATTTAACATTTGGATGATAAAGTGATCAATGCCTAATTGTAACAAAGTTAATTCAAAATTGTTTTTGCATTATACAAAAAAAGAATCCATCGTAGTAACATACATTTTATCATGAATTGAATCCACAAGAAATTCGAACACGCTACACATCATCTTTCTTTCCTTCTAGAATCAGTAATGCCATCAACCTTCATTAATTTCAATCACGAAGTACTCTCACCGTATGACATGCATGATGTATAATCCATAGGGCATTCTAAATTGAATCTTCAATATAAAAGACCACTTGCGTTTATTTCAAAACATTTGATCAATTTCAGATTATTTAAAGTGCGAGAAAGACTTCCAAATATGCATATAAAGTATTTTGAACCAATACATTGAATATATCATTTAAATGACACATATTTCACATGTCATTGTCTATTGACAAATGTTTAGATTCCATGAGTTATTTTAATGGGACTTAATTATGAAAAATTTGCAAATTTCGCATGTTGTGCATCGATCAATGATTTGAAATTATAGGAAAACCCAAATCCTACATAGATATTTAAAAACAAAATTCGGCATAGTCGTTGCGCAAATCATGTAGCTTATAGCTAGTATTTAAAAGTAAAACTTATAAATAATCATAGCAATTCAATTGTTCATCTTCATCGGTCATGCCATCTACAAATTCCTTTCATAAACTTGCCTCCAATCAATCTCTGATCATAAGTCTCCTTTTTTTCCACTTCTTATCTTAGTGCTAAAATTTGTTGCTATAGCGTCCATCCTTCGTATGATCTTCAACATTCTTTTTTCCATGAAAAAATCCATGAATATGTCTCCTTTGTTGCCACTTCTATCTTACTCTGAACCTTCTCTAATAAAGCATCCGTCCTTTTTATAGCCCTTATACTCCAAGTTTAGCATCTTTTTTCTAGTTATCCAAAGTACGGATTCTTAAACACGGACAATTGCATTATCAACAACTTTCCTCCTCTTATATTGAGCCACTAAAAATTTTGTTGAAAATGTGATGGTTGCATGTGTGCATGCTAATGGATTTTGACATGGTAAGTTCTCATTTTGCTCCTTATCATTAAGCATACACTATACAAATTAAAATAGCAAGGATGAATGGATTTGATTCTATACATATCTTTTGAATTATCTAAATGTGTTTCATGTATTGTATGTGCTTTACTTTTCAAATCCATGACATGACATCACTGCACAACCCTCTACATGTTTGGTCATTAGAGTGTATTTGTCCTTTTATTTTCCTCTATTCATGATTGACTGCACGATAAGAATTTTAACCTTCAATCCCCGTTTACTGATTAGATCGCCCTCCCATTTGCTCGCCTGTTAGACAAAATCAAAGTGCATCAAAACTTCTTAGCAACACTTACTCTAAGTTTACTTTGTTCTTGGTTGTTTCCCTCATACAAAAAGGCGAACTCTAAGTCGATGATGGTCCACACATTAACTTTGAGGGCCAAGCCATTAAATCAATGAATGGGCCACAGAATACAATCCTCTACTTCACTTCCTAGATTTTAGTTGAAATATCCAATGATAGTTCCAAGATTATGCTTTCAATAGATTAAAATTGGAACATTTTTATCCCACATCCCCACCATTAATTAAATTCCTTCGGACATCTCCTTGATTAAGTTAATGCCGCAAGAACAAGGAGAGCTCGTGACATCCAAGAACTTTTGAGTGGATTTTCACTTCACTCAAAGTAGAGATGGGAATCTCTATGATAGTGGGTAGTCTTTGTTGTGATTGAGGATCACTTTCCTATGATCTAGCAAAAAGTAAAAATCAAGTCTAACAACCTTGATTTAGGTGATTGATAAAAAAAACATCACCAAGATCCAAAATCATGGAATTTCAATTTCTCTAATTTATTCTTTTAACAGGAATAAATCTCTAAGGACTTATGATTTTATATGGATAAGTATTCCTAATGGGATGTCATAAATGGTCATGAGCCTTTACATCAATAAAGATACTAAGCTTCACTTCATGATGAATTCATGCCTAGAAAAACATCTTCTCATGTTGGATATAAGGCTTGAGGTCCTAAGAACTCCCTCACAAACTAAAGTATGCTTGAGTCTCCATTCTTTGATATATTGAATACCTACTATTGACTTAAACCTACAAAGTTTTATTCCATCAAGTAGTGCTCCTGCCATCATGTCTGCTAGCTACTCTAAGTTGAAACCAATTAAATATCAATCTCCTTTTCCATGAGGTTCTCTCTTATGAAGTGGTAGTGAACTACTATAAGTTTAGTTCTTGAATGCTAAATAGGATGTGTTGCTAGTTTGATTGAACATATATTATTTCCAAGTATGTGAGGTCTGAAACTCACAAGTCCCAAATCGATATACAATTCTCTTAACCAAATAGCCGCTTGAGTTACTATGGTTAGATCTTTGTATTCTACTTTAATTGAGGATAATGAAATTGTTGCTTGCTTGTTGTAATTCTATGAGACTAGCTTTGAACCTACAAATGCTAAGAATCCTGAAGTGGTTCTTATATATCCTTGGATATTTCCACATTTGCATCTGAATATAGCTTGAGATCCAAATACGATGAATAAGAATGGAACATACCCTCATTGATTATGCCTTTGAGGTACTTGGATGCTCTCTTAGTTGCATCCATATTGTTGAAGATAAATGTACAAGCTCATTTTCACATTTCAAAGAATATATATTATGTGAGATATGAGTCAAAGAGTGAAGTTTAGTTTTTTAGCATACCTATGTAGACAGGTAGTCTATTTTTGTGAGTTATGTTTCCCTACAAAAACATATCCACATTGCTTGATTTTTGGCTTGTTGGAAAGCTCTTTGATGTTCTTTATTGAAAATATCACATTCAAAGGATTTATATTTTGTGAGATATCTATCATAGAATGAAGTCCCATTTTTTAGTATACTTGTGTGCCGAGGTCGTATATTTTGGTCAGTTAAGTTTCCTAATCAAAATGCATCCAAATTACTTGCTTTTTGGCTTGTTGGAATGCTATTGTTGTTTACATTCTTTATCCCAAATATATTCCTCAAAAGATATATATTCAAGGAGTTATCAATCAAAGAGTGAAGCTCAGTTCTTCAACATACTTGTGTGGACATGTAGTTGATCTTTGTTAGTTGTGTTTCCTAGTCAAGACTTGTCCAAATTAAGTTATTTATATCTTGTTAGAAAGCTCTTTTTCTCTACTTTGATTTACTAAAGGCACAAGTCCATTTGAGTTTTTTATTGAGAGCAACAAGCTATCTAAGTTGTAGCTATTTGTCCAAGTGTAAAACATACAAGAGTTCACTACACATTTCTGTTGCGAATAGGAGAACTCATTCTCCACAGTTGGTATCAGAGCAAACTTGGTGATGAAGCTTCTTCAATAGAGTTGGAGTTAAAGAAAAGCAAAAGAGGAGCTACAAAACAAGGGGGACCTTCACAAACACAAGAGCAAAGGACAATATAACTATTGAAGGTAACTCTCAAAGTTTTTGATAGTCTTCAATGGCTGACTTGGGTCAACAAGTAGAGAAACTGGATAAGGATAACTATCCCATGTGGAAGTTTAGAATGACCAACTACCTAATGGGCAAAGGCATGTGGGGTATTGTGAGCGGCCATGATGCTCAACCTCAAATCAATCAAGCTATGGCCACCGAAGTCCAAAGTAGGCAAGCAAAAGAATGGGAAGAAAGGAATAGTAGAGTCATCTTACTCATTTCACAAGTCATTTCTATTGCCATGGTAGGGCATATTCAACATCTAGAGAAAGCTAAGGATGCTTGGGAAGCTCTTGAAATGATGTATTCAACAAATACCAAAGCTAGGAAACTTCAACTCAACAATGAGCTGAACACAATCAAGAAAAGTTCAACTCAATCCATAGTTGGATATACTTTGAAGTTTAAGGAGCTAAGTAATGCTTTAGCTTCTATTGGCACAATGGTTGAAGACGAAGACATTGTGTGTTATACTCTCAATGGATTGAGAGAAGATGAAAGATGGAAGCCTTTTATAACTTCCATTAACTTGAAAGATGCATATCCACGTTTTGAACGATTAATCCCTCATCTTGTCATAGAAGAGCTTAGCTTTGGTGGCACCAAAGGAAAGGACAACCACGACCAAATGTTATATGCAGGTTGAGGTAAAGGAAGAAACTCAAGAGGAGGATCAAGAGGAACAGGAAGAGTTCACAACAACTCCAACTACAATCAAATCAATTCGGAAGACAACAAGGTTGCATTAAATGGCAACACACAATGAAGAGGGCGAGGTAGAAGTAGAGGAAGAGGCCGAGGCTCCTACAATTCTCATAAAGGTATAACATGCTATCATTGTGGTAAAGTAGGACACTATGCTAGTGATTGTTGGCTGAATAATGGAAGACCAAATGGAGGAAATCAAAGGATCCAAAGCAACTATGCAAGCACCTCAAGTGAAGGAAGCAAGGACACACTACTTGCAATGAGACATGAGTATAGAAGCTCTTGTGAAGATGACAAAAAATGGTACATTGATTCAGGTTGTAGTAACCATATGTCATGCCAAGGAAGTTTGTTCACTAATCTACAGGTACCAAGCGGAAAAGGTTGTGTTGAAATAGGTGATGATCATCAACACATGATTGAACATATTGGAGATATAAGGCTTGGAGATACAAGCAGTGCAAAGGTACTATCTAATGGTCTTCATGTTCCTACAATTTCAAAGAACTTGATTTCAGTAGGACAAATGGTAAAGAAGGTTTATCATGCCATATTCAATGAGAATGGGTGCTTCATAAAGAATCCAAAGGAAGATCTCAAGGTTATTTCTCGAGGTATAAGAGAAGGAACGATGTTCACTTTGGATGTCCAACATCCACATGGAAAGGTCATGTACATTCAATGTGGAAACAAGAAGATTTTAGAGTTTGACTAATGGCACAATAGAATAGGACACATCAACATTCCAAAGCTGAAGGACATGAGCAAACATGAAGTGGTAAGAGGTCTTCCAAAATTTAATAGCATTAGACTACATGAGTTATGTGAAGCTTGTCAACTAGGAAAGCAAACGAGGCAACGATTCAAGAGGAGCAATTATGTGGCCCCAAATTTCTTGGATTTGATACATACAGATGTATGGGGACCAAACGAAGAGGCATCAATGGCTGGTAATAGATTTTTTGTCACCTTCATTGATGATCACTCAAGAAAGGTATGGCTATTTTGTATGAAGCAAAAATCAGAGGTGTTTTCTATATTCAAAAGATTCAAAGTTGAAGTTGAAAAAGAAAAAGGAAGGTCTATCAAAACCTTAAGGTCCAATGGTGGAGGAGAATACTCCTCCAAAGAATTTTCAAATTTTCTAGAAGAGAATGAGATCAAAAGGCATTTTATTTGTAGGTATACACCACAACGAAATGGAGTATCTGAGAGGAAAAATAGGCAAATTGCTGAAACTGCAAGATGCATGCTCAATGCGATGAAGGTACCATTGTACTATTGGGCTGAAGCTACCAAAAGTGCCATTTACTTGATGAATAGGTGCACAACATCAAGAATACATCACTTGACTCTAGAGGATGCATATTCCAATAAGAAGCCTAATCTTACACACCTCAAACTGTTTGGATGTGTTTGCTTTGTTCACATTCCACAAGAACTTAGAACAAAGATGGAACCAAGGTCAGAAAAATGCATTTTCATCAGCTACTTGACAGAGCAAAAAGGATACAAGTGTTACAACCCTAAGTCAAAGGAAGTAAGAGTCTCACGAGATGTGGTCTTTGATGAAGTAAGACCATGGTATGAAGATAAAGGAAAGGAAAAGATTCTTGAAGAGGATTGTGCTGATTATGCAGGAACAAATCAAAGAGAAGTTCAACAATCAAGCACAAATGTTTCACGTCCAAAGGCATCTACATCAAATGAAGAATATGGAGGAGGAGTCATTCTTTGTCTCCAAATTTAGCTCATAGTAGAGCCGAAGAAGCAAGTGCCACTCCAAACAGTGAGATAGATGCAAGTGAAGAAGAATATGAAGAGGTAATCACTCCGAAGGTAAAGCTGAATAGGTTAAAGAAGCAATTTTCTAAAGGCTATGAAAGAACATCTTCAAGGACAAGGTATCCAACTCAAGGGTTGAATTATAATAGTTTCATGGTGCAACATTTTGCATACATGATGTAGGTTATCAAAGACAAAGATCCTGAGACATATGAAGAAACTTGCACACAAAAGGAATGGAAGCAAGCTATGAAAGAGGAGATCAAAGCTCTCAAAGATAATCACACATGGGAGCTAGTGCAAAAGAAAGAAGGTATGAAGATTGTTCCAAACAAATGGGTGTTTAAAGTAAAGACAAATGTTGATGGTTCACTAGCTAGATATAAAGCTAGATTAGTTGCCAAAGGATCTAAACAAACACAAGGCATAGATTATGATGAAGTTTTCAGCCCTGTTGCAAAGATGGGAACAATATGAACATTAATAGCAATTGGCACTTCAAAGAGATGGTCATTACATCAACTCGACATCAAAAATGCTTTTGTCAATGGAGAACTACAAGAAGAGGTATACATGAGTCAACCGGTTGGATTGGAAGATGAAAACCATCCAGAGTTTGTTTGCAAGTTGAAAAAGTCACTTTATGCCTTGAAGCGAGCAACAAGAGCATGGAATTAGAAATTGGTAGAGTATCGAAGTAAGTGTGGATACAACCCAATAGTGTAGATCCTTCATTGTACATGAAGAAGGAAGAAAATAGAGAGGTATATATTTGCATATACATCGATGAACTCATCATAACAGGAAATGATGTTATAGAGATTAAAGATATCAAAAGGAAGCTTGGTAAGGAGTTTAAAATTCCAAATCTTGGAGAGTTGAAATAGTTTTTTAGGAATTGAAGTTGTTTATGGAAAAAGTGGCATCTACTTGATGCAAAGGAAGTACTTGTTGGATGTTCTTTTCATATTTGGAATGAGTGAATGCAAACCACTCATTCAACCCATGGACACAAATACAAAGATTTTCTCAAATGATGGAGAACTATTGGAAGATGTAATGACATACAGAAGCATTGTAGGATCATTAATCTATGCAAACATTACAAGACCTAATTTATCTTATGTTGTTGGTGTACTTTCTCAGTTTATGTAAGCCCCGACAAGTGAACATTTAAATTCAACCAAGAGAGTGTTGAGATACATAAAGCATACAATTAATCATGCTTTTTTTTACAAGTTTGATGAAGAGTTGCAGGTCGAAGGCTTTAGCGATGCTGATTGGGCAGGTTCAAAGGAAGATAGGATATCAACCTCAGGTTATATGTTCATGATAGAAAGCAAACCTATCACATGGAGCTCAAAGAAACAACCTACTATTACACTTTCATCCATGGAGGCTGAAAATAGAGGATTGGCATTTGCCATATGTGAACCAATGTGGATTAAAAAGCTTTTGGATGATCTTGAAGTGCAAGTTGGAACCATCCCTATATACAATGATATCATGTCAACTATTTACTTGGCAAGAAATCTTATGTTTCATGCAAGGAGCATTCACATAGAGGTCCACTACCAAAATGTAAGGGAGAAGGTATTGAGGAAAGATGTGGAGATAAAGTTCATCAGAACCAAAGAGGAGGTTGCAGATATGTTTACAAAGTTCTTGGATGCTTCTAAACTCAAAGGTTTCAAGGATGTGATAAATTTGTAGAACATGGTTGAAGATAACTCCCAAATGAGCTTGAGGGGGAGTGTTGAAGATAAATGTACAAGCTCATTTTTACATGAGATATGCTTGGATAAATTTACCAAATATAAAGATAAAGGAGAAGAAGAGAAAAGAAAAGAAGTCTAGTCAAAATTCATGATGTGTAAAAGATACAATATATGCCTTGTAGTCAATGGCATGTAGTGGGAAAAGTGGTGAATTAAGAAGGAGGCACAAACTTCTTCACATGCTCATTCATTATAAAAGTGGAGTGGGAGCATATTCTAAAAAAGGAGAGAAAGAGGCAAGAGCTCTCAATAGTCGGATCTGGTCATTTTGTCATTTTCTCTTCCCACAGACTCCTTCCAGCCGCATGTCATTTTGTACACAACTCTCTGTATCACAGTGTATATCTAATCATTTCTTGTGTTAAAACACTGATTGGAAAGCTTAGCTCAATGTAATTTCTCAATCTTAAATATCTCCTTCAAATCTTATATATTCTGTGAGATATCAGTCAAATACTAAAGTCTAGTTTTTTAGCATACCTGTGCAGCTGGCTAGGGTGGAAGGGGCTTAAAAAGAAAGCTTGCGTAGTTAAATTTCCCAACAAAAATCTATCCAAATTGCTTGATTTTTGCCTTCTTGGTAATCTCTTTGCATATACTTTCTTTGTCCCAAGTACCTCATTCAAAGGATTTATATTCTGTGAGATATCTATCATAGAGTGGTCTACTTTCTTAGTATACTTGTGTGCTCAGGTGGTTCATTTTGGTTAGTTGAGTTTCCTTACCAAAACACATCCAAATTACTTGATTTTTAGCTTGTTGGAAATCTATTTGTGTGTAAGTTCTCTCCCAAATATCTTCCTCAAAAGATATATATTCAAGGAGTTCTCAGTACAAGAGTGAGGTTCAGTTCTTTAGCATACTTATGTGGACAGGTAGTTGATCTTTGTTAGTTGCATTTCCTAGTCAAAACTTGTCCAAAGTAAGATATTTATAGCTTGTTAGAAAACTCTCTTTGTCTACTTTGCTTTAATAAAGGCACAAGTCTATTTGAATTTTTTATTAAGAGTAGCAAGCTATCTAAGGTGCAGCTATTTCTCCAACTATTGAACATACAAGAGTTCACTACACATTTTTGTTGCACATAGGAGAACCCATTCTCCACACATATGTGGTCTTCTTAGAGAGTGCATGAATTTTCTTGGAACTCCTAAACTATATGATATCTCTACCCTTGTATGAGTAGGATAAATCAAGCTAGTTGCCAAGCTTTCGTACTCCTTTATATCTTCAATCTTCTCACCTTCATAAACACTCAGTCTATGATTCATTTCCAAAGGTGTGCCTATCGGTTTATCATTCTCAATCTTGAACTTTATCAGTACATCTTGAATGTATCTCCTTTGTGTAAAGTACATCCCTTGATTTTTATATATGATCTGCATACCTTGGAAAATTATGAGCTCTCCTAGACCACTAATCTTGAAATCTTATTGCATATGTCTTTTGCTCCTTTGTATACCATTCTATTCATCACCCATCATAACTATATCATCTACATATACACACAAAGAGATAACTTCATCGTGAACCTTCTTGATGAATAAATAAGTATCTACATTGCTTGACTTGAAACCTTGATCTTGTAGATAGGTTACCAATCTATTACCGAAACTCTTGGAGCTTCTTTCAATATATATAATGCCTTTTGGAGCCTGCATACATAAGAAGTATAATTAGGGCTTTCAAAACCTAGGGGTTGTGACATGTATACCTCTTAACTAGTCCACCCATTGACAAAACTATTATTCACATCAAGTTCAAGCAGCTTCCAATTTCTTGCAACTCCTACACTAAGCAATGTCCTAATGGTGGTCATTTTTGTAACGACTGAAAAACTCTTCTCATAGCCTATGCCCTAAGTTTGAGCATCCTTTAGCAACCAATCTTTCTTTGTACTTGCAAATTCATCCATCTCAATTCCTTTTCAATTTATAGACCCATCTACACCCAAGTTGGTTTGCATGGGAACTGATTCCCATGTTTCCATTTCCTTTAAGGCTTCTATCTTCTCTTTCATGGCTTTCTCCCAATTAAGATTTGCTTTAGCTTCTTCTTATGTTCATGGTTCCCCTAAAAATGAGCCTTTGGCCAAATAAATAGAGTGCTTTGTTACAAATGTAGAATCATAACCATACCTTTCTAATTTCTTTCTCTCCCTTGTTGACCTTCTAGGTGTGTGTTTGGAACATTACCCACATTCCTACATCTTGGCTTTTCCTCTTGATTTCCAGAGCTTGTAGTTTATTTTCTTTGTTGGAGTTAGATGTCTGCTGAAGCATGCAAACGACACAATGAAGATGAAGAAGATTGGAGCACAACACACAATACTGAATGTATTACTACTAGAATTACAAAAATAAGTGATCTATTAGGGTAATAGGCATATATACAAGCTAGGGGAAACATACCTCCTAGAGAGGGAAAAAAATGCCCCAATGGTCCTAGTGTGTTCACACAGATCACTACCTAAATCTATCAACAAACCACCCTGGGAGTGACACGATGAACAAGGAGCTAGCATTCTTGTATAAGGAAGTGCCAAGCTATGTGTAATCACTCCACAAAAGGAAGTAAGCCCAAATCTTTGTGGACAGCTTCAAACTTCTTTGTAGGTAGAGCCTTCCAGAAAATGTCTGCGATGTTCTCCTACATGGGAACATATGCCAAGCTCATCTCTCCAAAAGAGGACCTCTCCCTGACATAATCATAATGTAACTCAATGTGCTTAGTGTGGGCATGGAGCACAGGGTTTCTTGCAATGGCAAATGTGCTTTGACTATCAGTGAAGATGGTGGTGGTAGAAGACTCATCAACACCCAAATCAGCCATACAACATCTCACCCACACACACTGAATGGTCATTGTGAAAGTTGTCATATAATCAGCCCCACAACTGGAAGTGGCCACAGTAGGCTACTTCTTCCTCAACCAAGATATACATGAGCTACCAAGCATGAATCAAAAGCCATTAGTGGATACAAAAGTATCATAGCAACCAGCCCAGTCAGAATCAGAAAAGGCATGTAAATCTGGTGGTAGTGATAAACCCATCCAAGTAGTCGGGTACCACTCAAGTAGCAAAAAATGCACTTAACTGCCTCCCAATGCTTCACACTTGGGCAATGCATAAACCTTCTCATCTGTGAGACAACAAACTGAATATCTTGCTGATTAATGCATAAGTAAAAGAAGCATCCAATAGCTTGTTGATAGAGAACTGCATCAAATGCATCTTCAACATCATGAAGACTCAATCATAAATTTGTCTCCATTCGAGTGGCAATAGTTTTGCAATATTCAAGTTCAAAATGCTAACATGATGTGTCAATATATTTTGTTTGAGATAAAGCTATCCTGCCATCAACTTGCATAAATTGAATGCCCAAATAATGATGCAAATGCCCCAAATTAGACATCTCAGATGAGGACCAGTGAGCAACATGTCATCAACATACACAACAATGATCAGAAGCACATCATTAGCATGCTTAACATATAAGGTGCTCTCAATTGGAATGTTCTCAAAACCATGTGCAATCAAATAGGCATGTATTTTTTCATACCAAGCATGTGGTGCTTGATTCAAACCATATAATGACTTTCTCAATGTGCACACTTGGTTTTCATTCCCTTTCTACACAAAGCCATGGGGCTAAAAAACATACAATTCCTCATGCACGTCAAGATTCAAAAATGTGGTTTTAATGTGCAACTGATGTACATTCAACCATGATGAGCGGAAAGTGCACAGATACTATGAACAATAATCATTTGGCAAGGAGGAGCAAATGCGTCATCAAAATCCATGCCTCTTTCCTGTGCATAACCCTTTGCCACAAGCCTAGCCTTATATGTCTCAACTGTTCCATCAGGCTTATGCTTCAACATGTATACCCACTTAGTGCTAGTGGCCATCTTTCTGGGAGGCAAGTCACATAAAGACCAGGTACCATTATTCATTAGAGCATCATATTCAGATTGCATAGCAGTCATCCAATTTTTTGAATTTTGTGCTTCATCAAATAGAATAGGCTCATTCTCATCACACAGACTAGACACAGCCATAGCATAGCAATCTGATGCAAAAGAGGCACTATGAGAGCCTAAACGTGTACAATATGATAGAGGTGCATCTAATTTTCTATCACACAAAGTGTGCACCAGCCATTTTGGCATATTTTTTGCCTCCTCAATATCAACTCTCTCATCAACAAGTGCATCATGTAAATCTGCATTAGAGTGATCTACATCATCATAAGCAACCTACAAAGATTGAGAAGTTGCCTCATTAGGACTAGCACTAGATTGTCCACCTATAAAAAGAGGTAGTAAAGTATGATACATGTCTTTGGAGCTAACAGATGTCTCCTTAGGTAGGTTGCATTATTCGTTATTTGACAATTCGTTTATTTGTGAATAATTACATAATTTTACGGCAACACCCCATTATTCGACCAAATTATTTGGTGCCATATCAGCTTATTTGGAGATGAGCGAATACTTTTTGCATGATAATTCGTCAAATTTCGATCGAACACGCTTTTGATCAAAAAGGTTTTTGATCGAAAACTTTGTTGGTCGAAAAGTCTTTGATGGAATTACATTTTGATCGAAAGAAATTTGGTCGAATAGTTTTTTATAAAAGAACACAAGTAGACTCATTTTTCATAAGCGTTGCTTTGTTTTTTATGAATTTATAGTGTCATAGATAGAAAAAAGTATAATCTCTTGCAATACATATTTACTTTCATATTTAAATCATGAAAAAGAATATTTGTTTGCGAATTAAAAACTATTGTGATTATTTGACTCAACATTCATTCTTACTTCACAATAGTATATGTATGTGTGTGAATGATTGTGAGTAAATATGTATTGTGATTGTTTGAATCAATATTGATACTTACTTCACAATAGTATATATATGTGTATTTGAGTGTATAATTGTGAATGAAATCTATTGTGATTGTTCGATTCAACATTGATTCTTACTTCACAATAGTATATGTGTGTGTGTATGATTGTGAATAAAAATGTATTGTGATTGTTTGAATCAATATTGATTCTTACTTCACAATAGTATATGTATGTGTATTTGAGTGTATAATTGGGAATGAAATCTATTGTGATTGTTTGATTCAACATTAATTCTTACTTCACAATAGTATATGTGTGTGTATGATTGTGAATAAAAATGTATTGTGATTGTTTGAATCAATATTGATTCTTATTTCACAATACCATGTGTATGTGTATGTGTATGTGCATGTATGGTGTATGATTATGCATGTATATGTGTGTATATGTGTGTTTTGTTTATAATTCAAGGGTTCAAAAGTTATTAATAAGTGAAGATCAAAGGCATCCAAGGTTGCATATAAGCTAAGAGAAGGTTCTTGTTGTATCGATTCAATATAACTTCACACATCTATAGATTTTCTTTAAAAATTTGTATTGTATTGATACAACAAGAACCTTCTCTTAGTTGAGATGTTGGGCCTTGGCATCAAGACAATGGCATCAAGAGGGATTTGTTGGGAGCAAAGAGATCAATTTGCTGAGACAATAGCATCGAGAGGGATGACGAAGTTTTGATAGAATTCGACGTATGCACTTGATCCTTGGATAGTTACGATGAAAAAGATGCAAAGAGGTACAAAAAGATTTTACTTTTTATGATACTGTTTAGTATTTTTTCTAGCATATAATAATGAATGTGCATATGCATGTGTGTATATATGCATGTACATATTCATGTGAGTATGTATGCATATGTGTGAGTATGTATGCATGTGAGTATATGTGTATGTGTGGCCGTGTGTGTATGTATATGTGCAAGTATCTATATGTATATGTATATGTGTATGTGTGCATGAAAGTATGTGACATATGCATGTGTATGTATGTGCGCATGAAAGTACGTGTATGCAAGTGTGTATGTGTATGTGCGTGTATGTTATATGATTGCAAGTGAAAATCAAATATGATTGTGTATGTGCATGTGTGTGTATGATTGTGAATTAAAAACTATTGTAATTGTTGAAAAAGGTTTTATGTCCTTTTTTATAATTCAAGGGTTCAGAAGGAATCAAAAAGTGAAGATCAATGGCATCTTGGACAATGTATATCAGCTAATAGAAGGTTTGTGTTGTATTAATACAATATAGATTCACATATCCATAGATCTTCTTTAGGAAGTTGTATTGTATTGATACAACACAAACCTTATGTTAGCTGAGATATTGGCATCAAGACATCAGATCAAGAGGGACTTGTTGGGAGGAAAGGAATATGGCCAAGTTTTGATAGAAATCGACTTATGCACTCAAACTTTCGATACTTTTGACAAAAAACATGTAAATAGGTAATAAAATTTTATACTTTTTATGATAGTTTAGTATTTTTTCAAGCACATAATAATTAATTTTTGCTTTTGTTTATATTTTTATAGGTTATTTTGAAGGTTGATAGATTTTGAGCTGAGTATAAAGGTAGAAATTTCTCATTAAAAGGGATCATTATCAATTGTTAACTTGAATCATTCGAATCATTAACTTTGCGTTTTTTTAGGCTCAAATCAATATTGTGTGTATGTGCTTATATATATATATATATATATATATATATATATATATATATATATATATATATATATATATATATATATATATATATATATATGCATGTGTGTGTATGCATATGTATGCAGGTGTGTGTATGAATGCATGTAAGTATGTATGCACATGTGTGTGTATGCATATATATGCATGTGCATGTGTGTATATGCATATGTATGTATGTATGTGCATGTGTGTATATGCATATGTATGTATGTATGTGCATGTGTGTGTATGCATATGCGTGTATGTATGCATATGCGTGTATGTACGCATGTAAGTGTATGTGTGTGTCTATGTGTGTGTGTGTATGTGCAAGTATCTATATGTTTGTGTGTATATGTGCAAGTATTTTTATGGATGTGTGTATATGTGCAAGTATCTATATGTGTGTGTATGATTTTTTGTCTATATGTGTGCATGTTTTTGTGTGTCTATATGTGTACATGTTTTTGTGTGTATGACATGCATATACATGCATATACATACATACATGTACTTTCAAATCTGTAAAACAAAAATAATAATTTTACCTTTGAAGAAAAGTTTGGAGCTCTTTAGACTCTCAAACATGTGCGAAATGAGTTTTCGATAATAAACTTTGGATGGAAAGAACTTTCAATCGAAAATGTTTTGTTCGAAACATTTTTTGTCGAAAGGATTTTTCAATCGAAAGTTTTTCGATCGAAACAGTATCTGTGTCTGTTTCTTTTCCAGTGTTTATTCGGACAATCCCCAATAAAATGAACATATTCGGTATTTTTTTAATATTCGATTGAATAAATGCAACCTAGAGTACATGAAAGTAAAGGCTGAATAGCGTCTTCCACAAAAACAACATCACGTCTAACCAGAATGCCTTTTTTCTATGGATGATACAGATGATAGTTTGCTTTCAGAACTATACCCAATAAAAATACATTTTATTGCTTTATCATCAAAATTTTCTAGGATGTTGTTCAGGCACTAATGTGTATGTTGAACAACCAAAAACATGTAGATAAGCAACAGATGGCTTGTGAACATGCCAAGCCTCATATGGAGTGATAGAGTGCAGTGCTTTAGTGGGACACCCATTAAGTACATATGTTGCACACATAACAGCCTCAAGCCAGAAACTATGTGGTAAAGCTTGACTCTTGATCATACACCTCGCCATCTCCATGAGTGACCTATTCTTCGGTTCAGCAAATCCATTCTATTGAGGTGTATATGGCACTATACACTGATGTTTTATCCCATGTTCAGTAAAAAATGCATTAAAATCAGAAGATACATATTGCCCCCCTCTATCAGAATGGAGGGTGCCCATTTTACATGCTCATAGATTTTCAGCCTAAACCAAAAACTATCTGAAGCACATAAACACTTGGGACTTTCTTTCAATGGATTACCCATGCATACTTGGCAAAATCATCAGTGAAAGTCACAAAGTAAAGATAGTTTCCAAAAGCGGGTGTCTGCATAGGACCATAGACATCAGTATGAACAAGTTGCAATTTTTTAGTAGCTCAAATTGAACCATCTTTTGGGAATGGGGAACACTATATTTTGCCCAAAATATAGCCTTCACATATATGTTTACCAGGTGCCTTAGGTTTGGGCAAAGAAGACACCATTTCAGATTACTACAGGCATAGCAAACTAGCAAAATTCAGATGACCAAAGTGCACATTCAAAATCTTTGCATCTAAAATAGCCGAAGAATCATGTAATGCACATGCTGAATCATTTACATATTTTTCATAGTCTATGAGCTTATACAGCCCATGACATAAATGCCAGAAGCAATAATAACATCACCATTTGATAGAACATGAACAATACATCTGTCATCAACAAATTTCACAACCAAGACATCTTGGCTAATGCAGAAAATGATAATAGATTTTTCTTGATCCTTAGCACAAATAAAGCATCCAACAATGTAAAAGAATTGTGATAAGCAATAGTCAGAATGATCTTATCAACTCCTATAACAAGATGAGAGGAGTTTTTGGTGCATGTGATAGTATTTCCTATAGGGGTAGGCTCAAGTGAAGTGAAGAAACTATGTTGTGAGGTAATATGTTTGATTGCCCCACTATCAAAGTACCAAACATCTAGGTCTACTGTAGACATACATTGTTTTGGAGAAGATGGGTCAAAAATACAGATAGTAGTAAACGACCATTCATTCTACACTAGATTAGTAGACTCTATTTTCAGTGTAGAGGCCTTTGCAACAACCATTCCGGCCTCTTTTTTCTTTGCTTCTTTAGTAGCCAATTTTGTATATCTCTTAATGACATAAGCATTTCCTTTAAAATATTTGCAAAATGTTCTCTGCTGTTTTTATTTCTTCTTATTTTTGTCTTCCTTCTTCGAATGTATAGCATTTGTAGATTTTTGCTTACTAGTAGATGAGGTCCATTTACCTTTGCCCTTTTGACTAGCCAGGAAAGCTTGATCTGCAACATGCATAATAGACCTATTCTGCCTAGACTGATCTTCCTGCAACAAAACGGAAACAAACTCTTCAAATGTTAAGGCATTTAGATTGCCTTTCATCATTAGATGAAGAGTAGAAGCAAAACTCTGGTATGAATTGGGAAGACCATTCAAAACATTCTACACAAGTGAACTGTCAGGCAAGACTTCATCAACAAAAATTAACCGTTTCTTCAAATCTTTGATCTTTGTTAGAAAACTCTCCATAGGATCACCTTCATTCATATGCTCACTCTCCAATTGTTTTTGGAGGTAAGCAACATGAGCCTCATTCCTAGCTTGGTAAAATGTGGTAAGTATATCCCAAGCATCCTTAGCTATTCTACAAGAATAAATGTGAGTAATAATGGCACGTTTGAGAGACAAGGCTATCATTGCATGTGCCTGAGAATCTGTGTCATCCCAACAAATTTTCTTTGCAATAGGTGCAACAAGAACTGCAACACCACAAGAATCTGTAGAATATTGCCATCGTCGATGCCATCCACATTAGCTTCGGTACCTATATTTGTAGGTGCAATAGGACATTTTTCAACACCCTACACAACATTCCAAAGTCCTTTTGTGACAGTACATGATGCATCATATAAGCCCACAATGGGTAATTTGTACCATCCAACGTATCCTCAATAGCGAACATAAGAAATACATCATTGCTTTCAGCCATGGTCGCTGACTAAAATACCTTAGAAAAATGATTGTATCTGAAAAAGTTCAATAGAAGTACCTAGACGAGTTCTGTTAGACCTGTAGTAGACTTTGAGATGCTTATATCGGCAAACCAAAACCTATATATATCTTTGGCACAAAAAGATGAAATTTCCCACACAAGCACTGTAATAGTGTGTTCTAAGGCTGAAACAAGCTCGGATTGTGATTTCGGCACCAAAGAGCGAAGAATAGATAACAATGATCAGAACCACATCATTAGCACGCTTAACATATGAGGTGCTTTCAAATGGATTGTTCTCAAAACCATGTGCAATTAGATAGGCATGTATCTTCTCATATCAAGCACGTGGTGCTTGCTTTAAACCATATAATGCCTTCTTTAACCTGCACACCTAGTTTTCAGGCCCTTTCTCCACAAAGCCATGGGGCAGAAAAACATACACTTCTTCATGCAAGTCACCAGTCAAAAATGTTGTTTTAATGTCCAGCTGATGTACATTCCAACCATGATGGGCTCCAAGTGCACAGATGATCCGAACAGTAGTCATACGACATGTAGGTGCAAAGGTTTCATCAAAATCAATGCCTCTTTCCTATACATAACCCTTTGCAATAAGCCTAGCCTTATACATGTCAACTGTTCCATCAGGCGTACGCTTCAGCTTTTCAACCCACTTAGTACCAATGGCCTTCTTGCAAGGAGGAAAGTCACACAAAGACCAAGTACCATTCTTCATTGAAGCATCATATTCAAATTGCATGGCTGCCATCCAATTTTCTGAATTTTGTGCTTCATCAAATCAAACAGGCTCATTCTCATCATAGAGACTAGATGCAGCCATAACATAGCAATTTGATGCAAAGAAGGCACTATGAGAGCCTGAACGAGTACAATATGATAGAGGTGCATCTAATGTGTTATCACGCAAAGTCTACACCAGCCATTTTGGCATAGTTTTTGCCTACTCAATATCAGCTCTCTCATCAACAAGTGCATCATGTAAATCTACATAAAAAATGGGATGATCTGCATCATCACATGAAACCTGCAAAGGTTGAGAAGTTTCCTCATTAGGACCAGCACTAGACTGTCCGCCTGTAAAAAGAGGCAACAAAGTATATACATGTCTTTGGAGCTAACAGACGTCTCCTTAGTACATGAAATCAATGGTGAATAGCATCTTCCACAAAAACAACATCATGGCTAACCAAAATGTGTTTAGTTTGTGGATGATACAGACAATACCCTTTACTTTTAGAACTCTATCCAACAAAAATACATTTTAATGCTTTATCATCTAATTTTTTGTGATGTTGGTCAGGCACTAATGCATATGCCAAACAACCAAAAACACGCAAATGAGCATCAAATGGCTTGCAATCATGCCAAGCCTCATATGGAGTTATAGACTGTAGCGCTTTAGTGGGACATCTGTTAAGCACATATGCTGCACACATGACAACATCAAACCAAAAACTATGTGGTAAATCGTGACTCTTGACCATACATCTCGCCATCTTCATGAGTGACATGTTCTTTTGTTTAGCAACTCCATTCTGTTGAGGTGTATATGGCACTGTACACTGGTGTTATATCCCATGTTCAGCCAGAAATGCATTAAAATCAGAAGACATATATTCCCCCTCTCGATCAGAATGGAGGGTGCCCATTTTACATGCTGATAGATTTTCGGCCAAAGCAAAAAATGTTTGAAGCACATGAACACTTCGGACTTTGCCTTCAATGCATATACCCATGCATGCCTGGAAAATCATCGATGAAGACAATTCGGACACGAAGACAAAAATTGTTTGAAGCACGTGAACACTTCGGACTTTGCCTTCAATGCATATACCCATGCATGCCTGGAAAAATCATCAATGCATGCCAGGGGATAACAATTTTGATGAAGACCCCTTTAATAATACCCTTGGGAACTCTACCAACAAAGAAGACAACCAGGAAGCTTACACCACGAGTAAAGAGGAAGTCTTCACTACTAGCAATGAAGACAATCCAGACAGTGAGAGCTCCTTCCTTGGTCCTACTCTTTTGATTTGCATGCCAAGGTTACTGCAACAAAAGCCAAATCTTAAAGGGAAACAATCGTTGGGCATGCCCTGGAACAGCCCCCTCAAGAGTAGGATCCTAAGTCAAGAAGCTAGGAAGAAAAAAGAAGAACACAAGAAAAGAAAAGATCGGGTCCCTCCCCTCAAAGAGGACAACCATCAATAATGAAACTCACATCACTAAACGTCAGAGGCCTGTCTGACTCCTCAAGAGCGGCAATTCTTGGCCAGTGGTTCAAAGACAATTGCCTCAACTCTGACTTTATCTGCTTACAAGAGATTAAAATTGACATAGAGGATCTCGACAAACGGCTCAAATGCATTTCTTTGAACCACCTTTGGTTCTCCACTTCACACCCTAGGGTGGTGGGGGGCGTTGTGATTGGTATCACCCTTGTCAGTTCACTATGGTCTCAATTTATGCCTCTAATGGTGAAGCGGACCGAATCGATACGTGGGCTTCCCTCGACTCCCTCTCACACAATGTTCTGATTTGTGGGGACTTCAACATGGTGGAGTTTCCTAAGGACCGATGGGAAAACAAGGGGAATATTATTAACGGTCAACAGAAAGAGATTTGGGATAAAATCAAGATCCATCTTGAACTAGTCGAGGTGAAAGACATGAAGGGGTTCTCATGGTCAAATCTCTAATTGGGGGACTCTCTAAGGAAAGCAAGACTTGATAGATGTTACATTGACCAAAACACCATCCACCAATGGGGTATTCCTTCGATTTCCCAACACACGAACCTGACTATCTTGGACCACTACCCAATTACTCTTTCTTTCAAACCAATTCCCATGCTCTGCAAAGCTCCTTGGTTTTATGCTTGTCAAACGTCCTTTTCCATGCTTGTCAAACGATTTCCCTCCCCTCAGTCCACCAAGAAATTTATGCAGTGTGGGCGGAAGCCTTTGCCAATTGTAATGAACCGGCTAAGTGTTGGAGAAACGCGGTGGAAAGGACTCGACAAATTTTGATCAGGACTCAAAAGGCTATAAGAGATATCTGGAAAAAAAGAAGAGAAACGGTGTACCGGAGGCTCTCACGTCTAGAAGAAGAAGTGAACAAAGGTAACTTGCAATGCTAAAAAGGTCTTTTGAAAATCACAGGAAGACTAAGATTCGAGGAGGAGGTTCAAAGGAAAAATATTCAAATGTTCTTCAAAGATTGGTGGGTGGGGAAGGCTAAAAAACCATCAAAAGAGATGTGTAACATCCTCAAAAGGAAGCAAGCTAGGGAATCTATCCCCTTCTTGGTCAATAACAATGGGATCGAATGTAGCACAGAGGTTGAGAACAGATCTATCATCATTGAGCACTTTACCCATCTTCTCAGGGTCTCAACTCCTCTTTCCCCACACAGGTGTGACTCCATGGCAACCATCTCAAGGGTTGCTCCCTCTAGAATCCCACAGAACATGAATTCTCTACTAGATGCTAACATTTCCGAGAACGAAAGTATCGAGGCTATTGATGTTCTTCCCAATGGGAGAAGTCCGGGTCCTGATGGCCTCACCAATGAGTTTTTCAAGTCCTTCAAGCATGAGGTGGCTGCCCCATTGCATCTAGTGTGGCAAGAGGCTCTCTCCTTCGGTGCCCTCCCTGAGTTTCTTAATAATGGTGTCATCAAGTTAATTCACAAAAGGGGAGATGAGAACAAAATTGAAAACTGGCGGCCGATTACCATGCTCCAAATTGGAAACAAGATAATTACCAAAGTTATTGCCAATAGAATCTCTTATCATTTAAAGTCATGACTTTTTGAGGACCAGAAAGGTTTTATCAAAGGTAGATCTATACTTGAAGAAATTGTCGATATTTGGGAAGGCCTTGGATTTGCTGAGGAGTTTGCACAAGATCTCATATTCATTAAGATCGACTTCGATAAAGCGTATGACAGATTGGAATGGGACTTTATTCTTCAATCACTGAAAGACCTTGGATGCAGCCAAAAGTTCACGAAAATAGTTTCCACTCTTCTCCGAAATGCTCCAACTAGAATAAATATCAACGGTAAGCTCTCTGAGCCCATACGTTTAAAAAGATCTATCGGGCAAGGCTACCCTCTTGCTCCTCTAATCTTCGTCATTGCCTTGAATGGCCTTAGTTGCCTATTAAAGCATCACATGGACTCTGGCAATCTCAAGGGTCTTTCCCTACCTCTAAATCAACAACCAAATGATTGCTAGACTGTTTGCCGATGACATGAATGCCTTTTTGCATAACGACATGAACAGCATTGAGGTGTTCTGGAGTTGCCTCGACACCCTTTGTGTGGCATCAGGTTCAAAAATCAACCATGCTAAAACTTATTTCAGAGCAATCCGTGGACCACCACCCCAATTGTTGTTAGATCAGGGGTGTCAAGTTATCCCTAGAGGTCAAGTCTTTCGTCTCCTTGGTATTCTGATGGGCTTCGACATCACAATGGACCAACAATGGAACTCGGTGCTAGCCAAGCTGGATAGCAAACTGAATCATTGGAAAGGTATGCAACTCAACTTGGCAGGGCATGCTATGGTTGTTAACACATTTATGCTTTCAACGATTATTTACTTTATCTCGTGCTAGAGACCGAAGAAGAAAGAGTTGGCCAAAGTGGAAAGAATCTACAGAAACTTCCTTTGGACCGGGGACCCCAACAGGAGGGGGATTCCCAAAATCAATTGGGAAACTTGCATTAGCTCGAAAGACTCAAGGGCTTGGGTATTTTGGATATCGTTGGGTTGGCTGACAAGCTAGCGGTTAAGTGGCTTATCAAGGGTTGGAGCAATAGTGAGTCCTCTTGGGCTAAATTGATATTCAGAAACTTGAAAGACCTTACCTTAGTTGTACATCCTGGTTGGAAGGACATAGCGACTCTCACGCTTTTGTTCTCCCCCCACCCGGTGTCCCCTAAAGGCTCTAGCCTCGTGTGTTCTTTATGGAAGAGTTGGAACAAGGCCAAACAATTCATCAGAATCAGTGACGAGTGGAAGTGGTCGGCTAGGATAAGACAGAATGACTCTATCTAGTTCCCGATCACCGGCATTAGAGGAGTGGAGCCTTGGAACCTCCAAACTGCAAAGCAATTATGGAACAAGGGGTTCAAACAGTCGAAATAGCTTTGGAAACAATAGACCAACTAGTGGATTAGGTTCGAAGACTTAGACCTGAGACATAGAGTTACCCTCGAGGAATGGACTCGTCTTCAAGGCAGGTGTTTAGCATGGGACCACCCAACTACCTGCCTTCTCTACAGACAGGATCTTCCTTGCCTGGAGGGCCTCAAATGGAGCAATTGTAAGAAAATATCCAGAATCCCCAACTTCAAACAGAACTTAGATGTTCATCACACCCTTAACAAGAGGTGGTGCCTTTCTTGGACCAAACTTCGATGGGAACTAAAGTTCATGTCTGAGATCAAAAAGTCCATTCTCATGTGGCAGATCTTGCATAAGGGAATCTGGTCGAATGCAAGGGCTAACAAAATCTGTGGTGTGCCGCCATGGTGCAAGCATTGCCATCGATGCATCAAAGATTTAGCTCACCTATTCTTCGATTACCCCAAGTCCCATGTTATCTGGCATCACGTGACACGGGTATTGAGACCCACAAACCAAATCAATTGGCAACAGGTGTTATTGGGTGAGGCGGTCGGCTGCTCATCGAGGCTATGGAATGCCACGAGTGGTGAGACTCTTAGGAAGATTTGGAGGGAGCGATGTGATGTCAATTTTGGTCAAAGTCCTAAGGAATGGTCGATTGATAAATCATTGTTTCTTCTAGGTAAAAGAATCTCCCAAGATCTCCACCATTAAGACATCACTATATTTATCTCCTCGAAAACAACAAGATGAAACCCGAATGGGTCCGCCTCATTTGTAATGCCCTCTAGCTTGCCATACTCCTCCCCTACATTGTGGGATTTGGGGGGTCCCATGGGCACTAGTCCTATTCACTTGTAACTTTTCTTCTTTATTTTATTAAAGTCCGGGAGAATAGGCTAAGGCCGAACTTCCTTTTTTTTCTTAAATCATCGAGGAAAGTCACGAAGCAAAGATAATTTCCAAAATAAAGTGTTTGCATAAGACCATAGACAACACTATGTACAAGCTGCAATTTGTGAGTAGCGTGAGCTGAACCATGTTTTGGAAAGGCGGAACGCTGCATTTTGCCCAAAATATAGCCTTCACAAACATGTTTTCTAGGTGTCTTAAGTTTGGGCAAAGAGGACACCATTTCAGATTTTTGCAGGCGTAGCAAACTAGAAAAATTCAGATGACCAAAGCGTGCATGCCAAAGCTTTGCATTTGACATAGCCTGAGAATCATGTACTGCACATGCCAAATCATTTACAAATTTTTCATAATCTATGACATAAAATGCCAGAAGCAATAATCACATTGCCATTTGACATCCCATGACATAAAATGCCAGAAGCAATAATCACATCGCCATTTGACAGATCATGAACTATACATCTGTCATCAACAAATTTCACAACCAAGCCAATCTTGGCTAATGTAGAAACTGATAAAAGATTTTTCTTGATCCCTGGCACAAACAAAGGATCTGACAAAGTGAAAGAACTACCATCAACAATAGTCAAAATGATCTTACCAACTACGAGATAAGAGGAGTTGCTGGTGCATGTAACAGTATTACCTGTAGGGGCAGGCTCGAGTGAAGAGAAGAAACTGTGCTGTGAGGTAATATGTTTGGCCACCCCACTGTCAAAGTACCAAACATCTGAGTCTACTACAGACATGCACTACTCATAAGAAGATGGGTCAAAACTGCAAACAGTAGTAAACGCCTATTCTTCTTCCTGCACAAGATTAGCAGACTTTGTTTTTGGTGTAGAGGCTTCTGCAACAACCATTCCAACATCTTTCTTCTTTGCCTCTTTAGTAGCCAGTTTTGGATAGTTCTTTATGATATGACCATTTCCTTTATAGTACTTACAAAACAGTTTGTGCTTTTTTTATTTCTTTTCATCTTTGTCTTCCCTCTTCAATTGTGTAGAATTAGCATATTTCTGCTTACTAATTGAGGAGCGCCATTTTCCTTTTCCCTTCTGACTAGCCAGGAAAGCTTGATCTGCAACACGCATAATGGATCTGTTATGCCTAGACTAATCTTCGTGTAATAGAACAGAGACTAACTCCTCAAATGACAAGGCATTTGGATTGCCTTTCATCATAAACTGAAGAGTAGAAGCAAAACTCTGATATGAATTAGGAAGAGCATTCATAACTATCTACACAAGTGAGCTATCTGGTATAACTTTATCAGCAAAATCAGTTGTTCCTTCAAGTCTTTGATCTTTGTTAGAAAATTGTCCATAGCATCACCTTCATTCATGTGCTCACTCTCCAAGTGTTTTTGGAGGTAAGCAACACGAGCCACATTCCTAGCTTGGTACAATGTGGTAAGTGTATCCCAAGCATCCTTAGTTGTTCTACAAGAGCGAATGTGAGGAATAATGGCACGTTTGATAGACAAAGCTATCAATGCATGTGCCTGGGCATCTTTGCCATCCCAACAAATTTGCTTTGCAATAGGTGGAGCAAAAACTACAGCACGAACATGAATATGTAGAATATCATAATCTTGAACACCTTCTACATGAGCTTCATTACTTGTAGTTGTAACAGTTGCACGTGTGATAGAACATTTTTCAACACCCTACACAATGTTCCAAAGTCCTTTTGCAACCAATACATGTTGCATCATATAAGCCCACAATAGGTAGTTGGTACCATCCAACTTATCCTCAATAGCCAACATAAGAAATACATCACTGCTTTCAGCCATGGTCAGTGACTAAAATACCTTGATGCAGAAGATTGATTGTATCTCAAAAAGTTGAACGGAACTATGTAGACGAGTTCAGCTAGACCTGTAGCAGACTTGGAGACGCTTATATAGGCGAACCGAAAATGGTATATATTTTTAGCACAAGAAGACAAAATAGCTTGCACAAGCATTGCGATAGTGTGTTCCGAGGCCAAAACGAGCTTAGAGGTGTAGACCATGCCCTAGATGAAGCGACAACCTGTTCTCATACGAATCGTTGGAGTTAGACGTCTACGAAAGCACGCGAACGGCATAAGGAAGAAGAAGAAGCTTGGAGCACAACACACAATACTGAAATGTATTATTAGAGAATGTACAAAGATAGGTATCCCATTAGGTCAATATCAGTATATACAAGAGGGAAAGAAAAACCTCCTAAAGAGGGAAAAAAGTGCCCCGGCACTCCTATAGTGTTCACACACATCACTACCAAAATATATCAACACGAGGATCAAGAAAACATTTTCTTCATTTCCAACATTAGCCATGATTGGCTTGGTTTTGAAATTTTTTAATGATAGATGTAGAGTTCATGATCTCTCAAATAATGATGTTCTTATTGGTTTTGGATTTTAATGTCGAGGGTTGTATAAGATGATAAATTATGTGAAATTCGTGAATGATTTAGCATGTGCTCTTCAAGATTCTCAAGCTACCTCAAATTGAAACACATTTTAAGGTTGATTTCTCATGATGTTGAAGATGCATTTGATTTTGTTCTCTATCACTAGGATACTAGATGCTTCTCTATCACTAGGATACTAGATGCTTCACTTACTTGTGCATAGTGGGGATTGATATTAAGTTTATTGTCTTTCAGATGAGCAAGACTATGCATTACCTAGGTTTCCAGCATTTATAGGTGGTTAAGTGCATCTTGCATTACTTGAGCGGTACACACTAGCTTGGATTGTTTATCCCAAGGGAGGGTCATTAATGCTAGATTTACATGTCAATACCACCCAATTTACATGCTTTTTTTCCTTGAAATGGGTTGGTTGTCATGAAACTCATGTCCACTAGGGGTTTTTGTTTCATTCTTGGTAGCTCATGCATATCTTGGTTGAGTAAGGAGCAGCATATTGTGTGCACTTCTAGTTGTGAGGTTGAGTATATGACTACTTTTAGAGCGACTATCAAAGTTTTGTGGTTGGAACACCTTTTCATTGATTCCGGTGTTGGTTAGTCTCTTACCACCACCATCTTTATTGATAGATAGAGTGCATTTGTAGTTCGAGGAAACCTTATGTTCCATGCTCGTGAAAAGCACATTGTGGTGCACTATCATTATGTCAGGGAGAGGGTCTCTCGTGGAGAGCTCAAATTGGCTTATGTTCCCACACAAAGGCTCTATAGAGGGAGATGTTTGAAGCTATTTGCAAAGCTATGGACTTACCTCCTTTCACGGATTGATCTCTTTCCACAAAGCTTGGACTTCCTTATACATGAGCGCCACCTCATTTTTCACCACATCACTTCGAGGGGAGGTTTGTTGATAAATTTTGGAATGATATGTGTGAACACACTGAGGACCATCGAGGTACTTTTTTGTCTTTTGGAGGTTTTTCCCCCAACTTGTATATATGCCAATAACCCTTATGGGTCACTTATCTTTGCACATTCACTTGATAATACGTTGTGGCTTGTGTTGTGGTCGAAGATTCTTCTTTTTCTTTGTATTGTTTGTGTGTTTCCATCAATCTCAAACTCCAAGAATAATGTGGCTCCAAGTGTCCTCCATCACACACAAGCTCGCACTTAACTTTGGATTCCTAATGTTAAATTGGTTTGTGCAAGAAAATCAAAATAGGCTGCAAAATATTCACAAGATCACTTCGTCATATTTATTGAATTTGATGTAGACTTGATTCTAACTCAGGTCTCTAGAATTATGATGTAGCCAAGCCATGTTTCACTTGCACATAAAATGTCAAAGCTTATTGAAGTACTTGCGTCGACCACTCAAAGTAGACAAATCCTCCTTTGTACTCATTTCTATCCCTTTCTACAAAGAAGAACTTTGAAATACTTGAATAAAGGGACAAATGCATGCTTGAAGATGCTTGAAAGTGGGGTAAAGAGAGGTCCCTTAGATTAAGAGAAAAATAGGACTCATGGCTTAATAGGGATTCATCAGGACATGTGAAAGGTACATGGTCGTATAGAGAGGATAGATTTTCATCAAACCTTCACCTTTATCTCAAGAAGAAAGCAAAAGAGTATCTAAATACTCTTGGGTAAAGAATATGTAGACAATTACTCCTCCATAGTTCTCAAAGACCACTACAATGGCCGAGCTTTTGCATGGACCTAAGGGGAGGTGCTTGAAGGAGTGATTTATCCCACATATGGGGTTGGGACTTCTCAAAGGTGGATATTTAAAATACATTTTCACTTTGTACTCTCCATCAAAAGGGAGAGACCATGAAAAAGCTCTTCTCCTCCTCCTCCTCCTCATGCGAGAAGTGTAGAGGGTACCAAGACAACCATTTTCCGGTGTAACCATGCGCTTAAGGAGTGGTTAGACTAGAAAGTGGTTATATCTACGCAATGTGTATGCCTACTCTTGAATCCACTTGAATAATCGGTTAATGAAGTGTCAGGGTTCACTTAAGTTAACACAAGTGAACCTTATAGAAGGCCTTAGAGCTTTTGGGAAAAATCTTCTTCCACATTCCTCATAGGATCTCAGCCGAAGACACCTCCTCCATCCTGCCCTTGAGCATTAAGCACTAGAAAGTAGTTTTTCAAAGGAGGAAATTTAAGCTAACATTACAATTATTTCGAACCAAGGTGTTAGCTTAACCTGATCGTTAATTATCGTGAGTTGGATGAAGGTGTTATTGGGTTAAAACCCCTTGGGTGCATAGGAAAGAAAGTTTACCCCAAGAGGTTCTAAAGCTCATAATTCAAGTTAAATAGGGTTAACTTGATCTAACATGCACACATCAGTCTTGTTAAATGAACAATTTTAGAGCTAAAGTGTGGTTCTAAATTCTAAAGGATTGTTGGGGCTAACTCCAAAAGGCACTTGAGTTGTAATAGCTTTATAGTAGATGTGGGGTGGAAAATCTCATGTGATTTCCGGTGCTCTTGCTGCAGCACATGCTATTTATCTTTATAAATTATATACTTAATAAAATCCCTTTATGTTTAAATCTAATGTTCTTCTCCATTTTTTTAAAGATGTGCATTGATTTCCCAGAAGGCATTCTATCTTATCTATTGTATTTAGTTAGCACTATAGCATAATATTTATTTTTACACATTACATCTTAGGAACACCACCCATGTCTCCCTTTACTTGTACTTTTTTTTTCTTTTATTTAATACAAGTCCGAGAGAGTAGGCTAAGATCGAACTTCCTCACCAGTGGGGCGACCCTTCCCTCAGTGGGGCGACCCTTCCCTCTCGCAATGCACCGACCTCACCATCTCTGATCAGTGGGGCGACCCTTCCCTCTCGCAATGCACCGACCTCACCATCTCTGATCACTACCCCATCGTCATCACCTTTCAACCCCCCACCAAGATCCGTAAGGCTCCTTGGTTCCATGCCAGTGTGCCCTCCTTCTCTCTCCCCTCAGTTTTACTCATGAGTGGGGCGACCCTTCCCTCTCGCAACGCACCGACCTCACCATCTCTGATCACTACCCGATCGTCATCACCTTTCAACCCCCCACCAAGATCCGTAAGGCTCATTGGTTCCATGCCAGTGTGCCCTCCTTCTCTCTCCCCTCCGTCCATCAAGAAATTTCTGATGTGTGGAAGGAGGCATTCGCCTCTGGCTTGTCCCCAGCCAAGTGTTGGAGAAGTGCGGTCGATAAGTCACGACAAATCATGATTAGATCCAGGAAGATGCTAGAGACTGTGCGGCGGGCCCGTAGAGAAGCTCTATATCATAGACTCTGGAGGCTCAAGGAGGAAGTGAACAAAGGAAAATCTCAAGCCCAGAAAGGACTTCGAAAAATCAGAGCGCTGCTGCGATACGAGGAAGAGATACAAAGGAAAAATTTGCAAATTTTCTTCAAGGAGTGGTGGGCTGGTAAAGCCGACAAACCCACCAAAGAGATGTGCCGTATCCTCAAAAGGAAACACAACAGAGAATCGATCCCCTTATTGCTAGACACAAATGGCAATGTATGCAATACGGAAGAAGATAATTTTGGGATCATTGAAGGGCACTTCACGAGACTCCTGGGGACCTCAAACCCCCTCTCCCACCATAGAAGGGACTGTATGGCAGCCATTTCTAGGGTTTCCCCCCACAGGATACCACTCAACCTCCTCTCTCTGCTTCATGCCTCTATCTCTGAAGCCGAAATCATTGAGGTCATCGATGCCCTCCCTTTAGGTAAAAGCCCGGGACCCGACGGGCTCACTAATGAGTTCTTTAAATCCTTCAAGTTGGTGGTTGCCACCCCTCTTCGCTTGGTTTGGCAAGAGGCACTCAAGTTTGGCGCGCTTCCTTCTTGTCTCAACAATGGCATTATCAAGTTAGTACACAAAAAAGGGGAAAAGAACAGAATAGAGAACTGGCGTCCCATTACAATGCTCCAAACAGGATACAAGATCATCGCCAAAGTCATTGCCAATAGAATCTCTTGCCACTTGAGAGCGTGGTTAAGCGAGGACCAAAAAGGTTTCATCAAAGGCAGGTCAATTTTGGAAACCATTATAGATATCTGGGAAGGTCTTGAATTTGCAAATGAGTCTAAACAAGAAGTAGTATTCCTCAAGATCGACTTTGATAAAGCCTACGACAGGCTAGAATGGGACTATATTCTACAATCGCTACAAGATCTTGGATGTAGTCAGAAATTCACCAAGATGATCGCGACCCTTCTCGGAAACGCATCGACCCAAATTAACATTAATGGAAAACTTTCAAAGGTGATCAAACTTAAAAGATCTATCAGAAAAGGGTGCCCATTGGCTCCCCTTCTCTTTGCCATTGCCACGGAAGGGCTTAGCAGGCTGGTGGAGCATCAGGTGGAAGCTGGTAACATTAAAGGCCTTCGTCTGCCGCATGACCACAGTCAGATCACCATGAGACTTTTTGCCGATGATATGAACGCTTTTGTTCACAATGATAGTACCAGCCTGGAGACGTTCTGGAAGTGTCTTGCTACCTTTTGTGAAGCCTTTGGATCCATAATCAACCACTCTAAGACCGCCTTTAGAGCTATTGGTGGGTCACAGCCCGACCTTCTCATTGATCATGGCTGTCAAATCATTCCCAGGGCCAAATTTTTCGGCTTCTTGGGATTCCCTTGGGGTTTGGCGTCTCTATGGAACAGCGGTGGAACTGGGTGCTTGCCAAACTCGAAAACAAGCTTAACTATTGGAGAGGTATGCAAATCAATCTTGTTGGTCGTGCTATGGTTATCAACACGTTCCTCTTATCATCTACCATTTATTTCCTTTCTTGTTGGAGACCGAAAGAGCAAGATCTGTCCAAACTGGATAGTATTTGTAGAAACTTCCTTTGGACGGGCGAGCACAATAGGCAGGGGGTGCCTAAAATCCAATGGTCCATCTGCACCAGCCATAGAGATAGTGGGGGACTTGGTATCTTGGACATTGGGTGCATGGCTAACAAACTGTCGGCCAAATGGATGATTAAGGCTTGGTGCAACGGGGAGGCCTCGTGGGCCAAGTTGATCTTCAGAAACAAGAATGAGTTGGCGCTCATGGGTTTCCCAAATTGGAAGAATCTTGACATCTTGACCTTGCTGTTTTCCCCGATCCCCATCTTCCCGAAAGGCTCTAATCTGGTGTGCTCCCTTTGGAAGAGTTGGAATAAAGTCAAAAGCTTCACAAGAATAAGTGAAGACTAGAAGTGGGCTGCCAGTATCAGACAAAACGACTCTATCTGGTTTCCGATCCATGGCATCCGGAGTGTGGAATCTTGGAACATTCAAAATGCTAAGAAGCTATGGAACAAAGGCTTCAAAAAATGGAAACATCTCTGGAAACAAGACACCAACCGCTGGATCAACTTTGAGGATATTGACCCTAGCATCAACATTTCGCATGAAGAATGGAACACTTTGCAAAGCAGATGTCTCGCCTGGGACCGACACAAAGTTCGCCTTCTCATGGGACACGACATGTCGAGCTCGCTTGGTCTCAAATGGCACAATGGGAATAGCCTATCAAAAATCCCGAACATCAAAGAAACCATCAACTATCAGGTTAACCTCAACAAAAAGTGGTGTCTGTCATGGACGCGGCTTCGGTGGGACATGAAGTTCATGGCTATCTGGCACCCCCTCATAGAAATCAAAAAGTCTGTCCTCTTATGGCAAATTCTTCATCATGGAATCTGGACCAACCTTAAGGCTAGCAAATTTTGTGGGATCCCTCCCTGGTGCAAACGCTGCTACCGGTCTATCGAAGATGTTTCACACATCTTCTTTACCTACCCCAACTCCAACAGACTCTGGCAGGTGGTTGGAAAGAGAATTAGACTTCAAAAACGTCTCAGTTGGCAGCAAGCCCTGCTGGGAGAAGCGATCGGCTGCTCCGCGACTCTCTGGAACGCCATCAGAGGGGAGGTCCTATGGAAAATCTGGCGGGAAAGATGTGCTTTCAACTTCGGTGACTCCCCCAAGGAGTGGTCAATTGAGAAATCGCTGTTCCTCCTTGGCAAAAGGATTGTCAACACTAAAAAATCCCCCCCCTTTAGGCATCATCAAGTACTCCTTTTGATCGATAACAAGCTTAAACCCAAGTGGGCCCCACATGAGGGTGATGAGAGGGTAATTAACCTTCTTTGTAATGTCATCTAAGCTCTGTAAAAGTTTCCCCTGCTTTGTGGGATTTGGAGGGTCCCGTGGGCACTAGTCCCCTTCTCTTGTACTTTTCTTTATTTAATTCAAGTCCGGGAGAGTAGGCTAACGCCGAACTTCCTTTATATTAAAAAAAAGATCGAACTTCCTTTATTTAAAAAAAACATCACTCATGTAGCGATGTAATATTTTTCTTTATTTTTCTATTCTTTTCCATTCATTTTCCCTCGGTTTCCTGTGCATCTTCTTAGAATAAGCAATGCAAGGAGACAAAAAATCATGTCAACAAGGACAAAATCCGCACTTCTCTAGAACATGCGTATCGAATATGAATTAGCCCTTTTTGCTTATGGTACAGAAAAAGAATTAATTTTTTTCATTGAAACTTTAAAAACAGCTTTATGGTGTGGACAAAGTCAAAGCTTTGATCATGGACGAGAGGGGAGAGAGATATTGGACAATAAATGTATAATTTTAAATTAATTTTGTTCATTGAAACTTTAAAAACAGCTTTATGGTGTGGACAAAGTCAAAGCTTTGATCATGGACGAGAGGGGAGAGAGATATTGGACAATAAATGTATAAAATAAAGATTTGATCGAGGAGAGCAGAATATTATGAAAATATGCTTCTTTTATACCTCTGTGTGCATGGACAATGTGTATTTACGGCTGTAGAAAGGAACCTGCTCCACACATTCACAGTTGACTATATAATGCGAACGTGCTACCATCTCCTCAATTTTTCTTTGGTATGATCTTCAAGTAATATAACGCGACGTGCTCTGCATCCTCGTATGTCCAGTTGTTATATATATATATATATATATATATATATATATATATATATATATATATATATATATATATATATATTACCCGTTATTTAGAGACCCCTTTTGATTGTTTACATTAGGGCATTATATGTATGTGTATGTGCGTGTATGTGGGTGAGTTTGTGTTTCTGTGTGTATGTATCTCGTCATAATATGAATGAGTTAAAAAACAAGAATTATAATAACTTTTTGAATTCATTCAAAGAGCCTTTTGATTTAAAGAGCCTTGATGTCTCCCCTGGAAGCTGTTGAGCATGGAGCTTTGGAATATATATTCTCATCCTAGATCCTCAAACGAAGATGGAAAGGGCATTCTACACGTGAATGCAGAGGCTAATGACTGCATCCTTCATGTGCGAGCCCGTCAATCACCGTGCTTGATAGAGTCGACGGTTCTGTATTTCCATTTTACGCTGATATAGTGTATGGACTAGTGGACATGTAATGTGGTTGAATATTCTGCCTTCATGTGTGCATGCAGTGATGCATCGGTATGTATTCTCAATCTTGAAAGAGTGGGATATCCTGTTCAGTACAAGGAACATTCATCATCAAAGCTTTCTATGCCACATTCATCATCAAAGCTTTCTATGCTTGGGACATGGCTTCGTGCTGCGCATGTCGAGGCGAACTCATTCGAAAAATGGAAATGTCTAAAGATAAGATATTATCTTATATAAGAAGACCTTGAAACAAGACTTTCGAACTTAGAGGATTTGTGGAATACAATGCAAAAAACAAATCATGGTTACACTATATTTGAACTCCTTCCGCCTTCATTTCAATGTATCGCACATCATTAGAAAGAAATAGAGCAGCTTGGGTGGCACAATTTCCCTAACGACACAATTTTGCCTTTAGAGAAGATGTTGGGGGTTTCATCTATGAAGGTGCAAAAGTTTGTACGCATAAATTTGTGTCGAAGCATATCTAAACTATGATCTCCCCTTGGAATTTCCAATAGACATTGGAGAAGAGAAAACCATTATGGAGGAGATTTTATTCAAGAACTTGCCAATTTCTTGCTTTCACTGTGGTTTGCAAGGCCATAGAATTAAAGATTGTCCTATGAGATAGAAATCCATTAAGAACAAAAATAATATGGAAAATTCTAATATAATGGGAACAAAGAAGCTCTAGTGGCCCAGAGGGATGCCCCATGCATGTCAGAAGATCATCCTCTGGATGGCGAGCAAGTGAGGGAAACATAAGTCATGGAGGAGAACCTTGAGGCTTCAAGGAAGTGATACAAAGAAGAAGAAGAAGAAGAATTCCTAAGCATAATATTAATAAGATTCCCTCTTGCACGGCTCAAGAAACAAACATTTTCTATAATTTGGAGAAGGATATCAATTACTCGGATTACCCAAGGGGAATGAATCTCTATGACTCTTGTAATGATGGGAAAACTCTAGAGGATGCTCTTGCAAGGAAGATAACCAAGAAGATTACACCACTAGCAAAGAGGATGGAATCATCACCAACAATGATAAGAACAAGGACAATGAAAGCTCGATCATTGGATCCACAATTCTTGTTAGGATACTGAATTTGTTTTGAAAGAAGAATTCTCACAAAGGAAAACAAGTAGTTGAGATACCTTGGAAGGGCCCCCTTAAGAATAAACACCTTCGCTAGGACCTCTCCACCTTGAGGAGAAAATACTATGAGAACAACAAGAAAAACAGGGGCAAGGCCCCTCTCCACATAGAACTTAACCTCTAATAATGTCATTTCTTTTAATGTTAGAGGGTTGTCTGAACCTTCAAGAGTGGCCATTATTGACTAGTGTATCCGTGATAAAAGATTTATCCCTAACTAAATGTGTCTTGAAGAGGTTAAAATTGACAGTAAAGATCTTCAAAAGAGATTGAAATATACTTCATGGTCCAATGTCGAGCTCTCCACCACACACCCTAGAGGAAACAGTGTCTCAGAACCAGTGTTGGATGGGGGGCTTCCTTCGAGGATCCTCTATTGCTCACCATAATCTTTGTGTATGCTCCGAATATGAATTTTGAAAGACTTTCCAATTCTCAATTGTTTGACTCTTTGCCCCTCAACATCATTCCTTTTTGGGATGTTAATATGGTGGAGGTCCATTCTGAGAGATAGGAGAAAAGAGGGTGGGTTATTGATGTTCAAGAGAAGGATGTCTGGGACCAAGTCAAGCTCCACCTTGATCTAGTGGAGATCAAAGAGGAGGTTGGTTTCTCTTGGTCGAACCTCTCGTCCGGAGTTGACTCGAGGAAAGCTAGACTTGACAGGAGCAATATTACATAGAATATCATCAATAAGTTGGGCCCCCCTTCCATATCCCGGTGTGTGGATTGTTGTCTCTAATCAGTACCCAATTATTCTTACCTTCAGTCTGTAGGTTAATCTCAAGAAAGCCCCCTAGTGTCATGCCAATCCGACAACCTTCTCATAATTCCCTCTAAATCTAGCAAGTGATTGTTGCTGCCTAGCATAGTATAAAAAATTCAGGAATTTTTACCTTGAACTAGAATTCATTTAATTTGGTCACAAATTAGTTCGTCAGGCACGAATTTTATAAAAAAAATTTATGCAAAAATTTTGAAGATATTTTTAAGTTGCATGTTCTTTGGTTATTATAGTGAGAATATTATACATGATGATGTTGACTTTTGTATCTTGATTGTTTTGTTAAGACATATCACATGATCCACCGAACATGATAGATTCTCATACATTATGTATTATACTTTCATGTAATGATCTATGATTCTAATGTTTGTCATCTATGATCTTATGTATTATGTGTGGTGTTTCAGGTTTATGATTTGGACAATGGTGATAAATCACGATCTCCCAAGTGAACAATGAATTATACAATGGTGAAATGTGTTTTAAATTATCACTAATTGAGCATTAAGATGTTTACATGCAAACATTTTGCTTAGTTATCCAATACAACTCATAATTTCATACATGCATCTAATATATATTTATGTATGTATGTATGTATGTATGTATATATATATATATATATATATATATATATATATATATATATATATATATATATATATATATATATATATATATATATATATATATATATATATATATATATATATATATATATATATACATACACAGATACACACTCTCTTCATATGTATAAAATAAAATTCTCTTGATATAGATAAATTTTGCGAGTTTTATTTCGGGTCTAAACGAATTAAACGATTAATTCCCAAATTAACTCTCACGAATTAATTCTCTCGTTTTTACTATGTTGCCTAGAAATGCACCTTTGCAATTCACTCCTTTGTAGACAAGTTTTGGAGGAAGGCCTTCATGAAGACACAACACATCTTGGTATAAGGACTTGTAAGAATTTTCAAAATATTTGTCTAGCTAGAAGGGAAAATATTTATCAAAGGCTCAGGTGTCGTGAGAAAGAAGTCAACCAAGGCCACTCTAAATACCAGACAAGGCTCCAAAAAATCAGAAGCATGCTGAGATACAAAAACAAATTTCAAAGATAGAATCTCTAGATATACTAAATCTTGGCGGGTAAGAAAAGTGGGCAAGCCTACTAAAGGGATGTGTGGCTTCCTTAAGAAGATATAGTCAAAGAAAGTGATCCCTTTCATGATAGGTATCAATGATGTTGGTTGTGGGATGGATGAAGCATATAGTGTGTTGATTGTCAAACACTTCAACTATCGTTTTGGGTTTCCACACCTCTTATGTCTTACAGACATGATAGCATGGCGATCATGAGTCAAAACCAAAAAACGTCTACAAAATTTGAATCCTCTTTGTGAAGCTCCCATTTTGGATAATGATATTTCTTAAGCTATTGATGTGCTCCTTAATGGAAAAAGCCCCACGATGGATTACATTACCAATGAATTTTTCAAGATCTTCAAACACATGATAATTATTCCATTACTTTTGGTGTAGCAAGAGGTCGTATCTTTCTATGCACTTCATGGGTGCCTCAATGAAGGTTCTATCAATCATCTTATTTATTAAAAGGGGAGCAAAAATGAGATTAAAAATTTTGCGTCCAATTATGATGTTACAAACTGGGTATGAGATCCTTGCAAAGTTTATCGCTAATCCCATTGTTCCATCACCTTCAAAACTGGATCAATGAAGATAATAAGCGTTCATCAAGGGGAGGTCCATCCTCCAAGAAATGATTGATGGTTGAGAAGGATTCATTGTTCCTAAAAAGTTTTCTCAAGTTGTCCTCTTCACTAAGATTGACTTCAATGGAGCTTATGAGAGAGTCGAGTGGGTCATCATTCTCCAATCCATGAAAGACCTTGGTTGCATCCAAAAATTTATTAACATGATCTCTATGTTTCTTGGAAATGCCTCAATGCAGATAAACATCAATGGCAAGCTTTCTCAAGCTATTCATTTGAAACTCTATATCAGACAAGGATGCCCCTTGGATCCTCTTCGTTTTGCAATTTTTGGTCATGGTCTCTGCTCCCTACTGCCTAATTAAACATCATGCATGCTTAGGTCTTATTCAAGGCCTTCTTCTTCCCCTTAGTCAAGGCCAAGACCAACTAGTGTTGATACCTTTTCATGTTGTCTAAATAATTTTTGTGAGGCATCAAGCCCAAAACTAAACCACTCTAAAACCAGTTTCAAGGCTATCATTGGGCATCCACCTGAAATTTTGATTGATCATGGTTATCAATTGATCCTTAGGTGTCAAATCTTCTACCTATTAGGTATTCTCATGGGATCTGATGTTCCAATGGGTCAATAATGAAACTGAGCTCTTTATAAACTAGATACAAATTTGTCTTACTAGAAAGGTATGCATATCAACTTGGTGCAGTGAGACATAGTGGTTAACACATTCCTTATTTCTTAAATTATTTAATTTTTTTCATGTTGTAGATCGAAGTATTAAGAGATTAACAAATTGGGAATAGTAACAAAACATGTCTCTACATGGGAGATCCTAATAGTAGGGGTGTGCGCAAAATTAAATGGGCTACTTTCATAATCCAAAACGACCAAGGTAGTTTGGCATTCTTGACATTGAAGGAATGGCCAATAAGATGGCCGCTTAATGATTAATTAAAGCATGGAGAATGGCTAAAATGATTCTTATAAATAAGAGCTCTCTTAGGTTGATGAGCATTCTAGGTGCAAGGGCCTTGATCTTATCACTCTTTTGTTCTCCCTCTATCCGGTGACTCCCACAAGCTCAAGCTTAATTTGCTCACTATGGAAGAGTTGGAACAAGATAAAATAGTATGTAAAGATCAATGAAAATTGGAAATGGATAACCAATATTAGGAAAAATGATTCGATATGGTTCCCTATCAAAGGCTTCAAAGGGATCAAGCCATGGAACCCCCTAAAAGATAGGAAGTGTTGGACCAAAGGTTTTTGTTTGTGGAAGAACCTCTAGAATCAAGACACAAAACAGTGGATTAGATTTGAGTACATTGACTCCGCTAGTACAGTGCACTATGATGATTGGTTCTTGTTGTAGAGAAAATTTAATGCTTAGCATTGTTCGATAACTCACCTCCTTATTGGGAACAACCCCCCATTCCTAGAGGATCTAAGATGGCACAATGACGACACTCTGAACATTATTCTGAGATTCACGAAGAATATGGGCTCTCAGATCACACTCAATAGGAAATGATGTTTGAATTGGTCTTGTTTAAGGTGAGATTTTTAGTTCCAATCCCTTTGGCATCCCCTCATGGTTCCTCATCTCATGATCTTGTGTTTAAGTGTGTAAATACAGTTATACTCTCTGATACGGATTTGTCAGAAATGCGCGGATATGGTTGCATGACTATCTTTGAGAGAGAGAGAGAGGGGAGAGAGTGTCACATTTTGGATAAGAACCTTCATTGCGCTTAAGTAGAATTCATGCGTAGTTTTTTTTTCATTTCCATATAGTCTTACAAAGATGTTTACATGTCATCACATCAAAGTATCAAAATAAAATTACTAAGTGGAGAAAGCTTTAATCAGATGACACATACAGGTGGCGAATTTAATAAGATCTGCAGAGAACGTGAGAAGAAAAGGAATGTTCTTGGATATTGCAACTGCAACTGTAGAAAAATGCATGTGCAGACGGGCTGCTTTTGTTTTAGTGTCGATGCTTCATCCATTCTGAATTAAAGTTACTCCTATGCAAACCATTTAAAGTGTATGAGATGAACATTTTCTATAGTAGATTAGTGCATTTTGTTTTTCTTGTTTTGTTAGCTTTTTTCATGGTTTTGTGAGGCTTTTCTTTTCTCTTTTTTTTCTTTTATCTTTCTTACTTTTTCGTTCTCATCTTTTTGTGCTTTTCATAAGTGTTAAAGGTTTTCAAAGAAGAGAAAATTCGTTGAGAGGCATCTTCGAGTCTTTCTTCTTAGTAACTTAGGGAACAAACTTGATTTTTATTGATGGCTTAGATGGTCAATGGTGGATGGGGTAAGATATTTGAGGTTTGTTTGTCCAGCCTCGTAAGTCTTTGTCTCTCATTGCTTCATTTTTCTTTTCATGGTAGGGATCTCCCACTTGTTACTGATGAGTAATGTGGGTCCATAGTTGGAGTACAAAACTTTTGGTGCTTCTTTGGAGCTTTTCGGTTTTAATTCCCCAGTCATCTCTCTTCAAAAGGAAGATATTTTGGCAAACATGAAGAGCTAAAGTGAAGATGTCTCATAGGTCAATTGTTTGGTACTAAGCTCCCCCCCTCCCCTTGAGTCCTCGCAACAATGGTTTTCTAAGGAGTGGTTCCCTCATGGCTTGATTATTATCAAGTGTTAGCTCCTACCAACTAATCAAGTGCTCTTCATCTTTGAAAATGATGATATGGCCTTCTAGGCCTTACAAATTGGCATGTGGCAGGTATGGAGAACTACTTTGTGCCTTTTTAAATGGTTTCGTGATTAGTTCCAAATAGCTAAAAGCCACTATGGTATCTACTCTAGATTGAGCTCCCAAACCTACCCTTTTTCCTATATTGATTCATAAGAGAAATTGTATCACCCATCCATCGACCATTGGCCTCGAGAGAAGGTGCCAAGGGTTCCATCTATGAAGGCATGAAAAAATCCTTCAATGCAAGATGGCACCTACAATTTTTTGTTGAAATAGATCTAAACTAAGATTTCCCCTACAAAATTTCAATAGGCATTGGAGAAGAGAATAACTTGGAGCAGGAGATAAGAACTTGCAAAATTCTTGCTTTCACTATGGGTTGCAGGGTCAAAGAAAAAACTTTGAGATGGAAATCCATTGAGAACTAGCAAAATCAGGAAAAAGCTAATGTAATGGAGAACAAAGAAGCTTCAATGGCCTAGAGCATGTCAGAAGATCATCCTCTATATGCTGAGAAAGGGAGGGAAACACAAGTCATGGAGAGGAACTGAGAAGGCTCACTACAACATATGAGCGTCATACCAGGCCTTATACCGATGCAAATACACGAGTGAAATTCAGCCCCGACACTAGTATAAGCACTAGTATGCACATCAGTACAAGAACACCGGTATAAGCATCGGTATAGATGCCAATATACGTGTCAATAATTGCCTAGTATCATCAGTATAGGTGCCGGTATGGCATCGGTATATTTTCATCACTATATGCACCGGCGTCTACCTACATGTTGGTGCAGGGCAATCAACAATTGAAGTTTTAATGAAGGTTTGGAAGTCAAGGACTGAAGAAAAGATCAAATTATGAAGCATGAAGGAAGTTCATGTCCAGAAGATGAAGTTGTGTACACATATGTACATTAATTCAGAGATAGTTCATTTATACTTTTGTATAGTCATGAGCTTGTAAATATTTGACTATATACATGAAGGCAAATGTCAAGGCAAATGTATGAGCGTATAGAATACAAGAATTCAGAAGAATTAGAAGAGATTAGACAATTGAGAAGTGTGAAGATTAGCTCTCTCATCTAGATGTAAATTTTTTTAGTAATGGAAGAAAAATTGCACCCAATGTTTCTGTGCATTCTCCTTCTGTGCTTGATCATTTCAAGAATCCTTTTGTAGACATCTAAGTCCATAGTTAATGAGTCTATGGTTAAAGTTTGAAAGCCTAATTGTAAACAAGTTGTGAGAATTATGAGTAGGAACATTCATATGTGAAGTAGTGTTCACTATTGTCTGAAACACGCGCAAGTTAAATTTTTGCATGAATGAGGAGTCAAAATTTAAGTTGAAAGGTAAGCCATCTATGGCTAAAAGCATTTAAATAAACGGGTTCTAGTTTGAGAGAACCAAGTGTTAGAAGTTACAGGTGTCTGAATCGATTTCTCAGAAGAACAGTTTTGGATATAGGTGCCTTGATGAGATCATTTGTCAAGATCTACTGAGTCTTTTCAAGTGATTTAACTTGGAGAAGGTGTGCAAACTATAGACGACACCTTGTGCAAAGTTTTATCAAAACATTTACACAATTGATAGGTCAATGAGTGAAATATGTGCAGCAGACTTTCTGTGTAGTCATCTTCTTCACAGTTTGGTCAAATTTTGATAATTGATCATTGATCCTCTAAATTGGTGACGGTTTTGAGTTACTATTGATATAGAGGTGCTCTAAATTCAAGAGTAGCTTGTTATTTTGGAGATTAACACTCTCCATCAGTGGTATCAGAGCAGGAAGTATCAAAACTGAAGAAAGGAGGATCCCAACTGCTGCAGTCATAAAGAATTGAACATATGAAGATTCAAAAGGTGAAATCTTGAGAGCAAAGCTTGAGAAGGAGGCCATACGACATCAAGGACAACAAAAGGAACATTATTCAAAGTAAAGGTAACCTTATTCCTCATAAAGCTAGAAGGATTTAATATACAGGTGAAGAAAGGATGGGAGATTCTCTTCAGATAGAGAAATTGGATAGAGAAAACTATCCAGCATGGTCAATGAGGATGGAAGATCATCTTATGAGCAAAGACTTGATAGGTTATAGTAGAGGTGAAGAAGAAAAGCCTCAGTTCAGAGATCCTAGTGTTCCAACTAGGGAAGAATTATCAGATTTGAAGACTTGGATTAAGAGAGATGCTCAAGCCAGGAGCATTATTTATATGGCAATTAATGACTACTTGCTACCTCACATTAGAGGTCTTGAAAGTGCAAGTGATATATGGAATGCTTTGGAGGAGCATTTCCAAAACACCACAGAGTCAAGGAAGGCATCCTTGTGGGCAGAATTTACCACATTCAAGAAGAAGGATTCTCAATCCATCTCAGATTATGTAACAAGAATGAAAGACATTGCAGATGCATTAGGAGCAGTTGATGAAGATATTGAGGAGGATAAATTGGTAAGGCAAATCATCACAGGTTTGAGAGGTGATGACAAATGGAAGCCATTCATTTTGTCTACTGAATTATCTCTTGATCATTTCACTCCTGATTTAAATCAGTTGCTAGGACATATGTTAACCTTTGAGTAGGATGTCAAAGGAGAAAGTGATAAAAGTACAGGTCATGCAATGTATTCAAAGGATAAAAAGAAGAATATCAAAGGGAAGCAACAAGAAAATGAAGATGAAGGTACAACTAGCGCTAACTTCCTAAGAGGAAGACAAGATGGCAAAGGTAGAGGAAGAGGCAGGAGTAATAAAGATGGAGTCAAAGCTTGCTGGATTTATGGTAAGACAAAAGACTTAGCTAATGATTGTTGGCATGATACTCAGAGTAATGGTGGATATAATGGAACTTTAATTCAAGAAGAAGAGGTGGCAAAAATCAAAGAGGTAATTTCATAGGTAGAGGTAGTAGAGGTTACTTTGGAAGAAATGCAGGTAGAGGATTCTAAAGTCAACAATATAACAATACCTACTACAATTATGCTTCAGATCAGAAGGAGGATTCAACATTGATAATGAATGCAACTTGTGAAAGGCAAAGTGAAGACTAAAGAGTCTTCTACATTGAATCAGGGTGTAGCAATCACCTGAGTGGTAACATAGCTTTGATGACTGATTTGGATAGTAAGGTAACTAACCATCTAGTTCAAATAGGTGACAATACAAAGCATAATGTAAAGTCAATTGGATAAGTGAAGGCCAAGGATGGAAGTACTCTCTTGAGTAAGGTTCTGTATGTTCCTACAATTCCTAAGAATCTGATAAGTGTAGGACAAATTGTTGAAAAAGGTTATGAAGTTAGGTTCACTGATGAAGGACTGTTTGTGGAAGACCCTAGCAATGGGTATAAACAAATTGTTTCAAGGAAGAAAGAAGGAAGACTCTTCACATTGAAGATTCAAGGTAATGTTGGTCATGCCTTGTTTACTTATGGAGGACATAAGATCTCTGAGTTAGATCTTTGGCACAAAAGGTTTGGACATTTCAATGAAAGAGGTATTAAAGATATGGTTAACAATGGTTCAGTGCTTGGATTGCCTAATGTTGCAGGTCAGCATATGACATATAGATGTGAGGCATGTCACTTAGGTAAGGCTCATAAGCAATCTTACTCCAAGCATGGTTTTATGTATTCACAGAAGCTTGAATTAGTACACACATATGTGTGGGGACCATCAAAGGATTTCAGTATCAATGGTTCAAGGTATTATGTGATTTATGTTGATGATGCTACCAGATGGATCACTATCTATGTGATCAAAGATAAGTCAAAGGTATTCAATACATTCAAACATTATCATGTGTATGCAGAGAGAATTACAGGTCAAAAGTTGAAGAGACTAAGGTCAGATGGAGGGGGAGAGTATTTCTCTAATGAGTTCAGTGATTACTTGTGGAATGGAGGTATAAAAAGGGAAATTACTTGCAGGTACTCTCCTCAACAAAATGGTGTAGCAGAAAGGAGGAATAGAACTCTTTTTGAGTTTGCAAGATCCATGATGAAGGAGAAAAATTGCCCAAATTATTTGTGGGCTGAGGCTGTAAATACAGCCACATATTTGGTCAATAGATTACCATGTAAAGCTTTGCAGGGTATGACACCATATGAGGCATGGTGGGGTAAGAGACCTACTCTAGATCATTGCAAAGTATTTGGATGTTTGGCATATGCATATGTGCGATCACAATTGAGGCATAATTTGGAACCTAAAGCTGAAAAATATGTGTTCATATGATATGATGATAAGCAGATGGGATATAGATTGTGGAGTCCATCCACAAAACGATTCCTAGTGTGGAAAGATGTTACATTTGATGAGCAAGGTACTTGGTATGCAGGTACAATCAATACTTATGCATGTGATGAAGAAGTTTTGAATCAAAAGAAAGCTAAATCAAAGGTTCAAATATTTGATGAAGAAGAGAACAATGAAGTGTAGGTTGAAGTTGAAGAAGTGCCAAGATTTGATCCAGAGTGTGTTGAACTAGAAACCTCAAGAAGTGGAGAACTTAGAAGGTCATCAAGACACAAATGGCAACCTACAAGGTATAGCTATGACACTTCGTTTTTGGCTACCAAAGATTATGCTTATATGATAAAAGTAGATGAAGACCCTTCTACATATGAAGAGGCAAAATGTAAGGGAAATTGGGAGAAAGTTATGCAGGAAGAGTATGCTGCATTGATGGAGAATCAGACATGGGATTTGGTTCCTAAACCAAATAGTCCGAAGATCGTTGGATGCAAATGGGTCTACAAGACAAAGAGATTTGCAGATGGAAGTGTGTATAGGTATAAAGCTAGACTTGTTGTGAAAGGGTTTGCTCAGACATATGGTATAGATTATGATGAGACCTATAGTCCTGTGGAAAAGATGACAACCATCAGGACACTCATAGCCATTGCTGCATGTAAAGGTTGGAAGTTATGTCAATTAGATGTGAAGAATGCTTTTTTAAATGGTTATATTTTAGATGATGTTTTCATGGAGCAACCACAAGGATTCAGAGGTGAAAGGTATCCAGATTATGTATGTAAGCTCAAGAGAGCTTTGTATGGTTTGAAGAAGGCCCCAAGGGCATGGAATTATAGACTTGTGAAGTTCTTGAAAGAACTTGGTTTCCAAGTATCTAAAGCAGATAGTAGCTTGCTTGCTAAAGCAAGTGATGATGGGTTCATTTACATGTGCATATATGTTGATGATATAATAGCTTTGTATGGTTTGAAGAAGGCCCCAAGGGCATGGAATTATAGACTTGTGAAGTTCTTGAAAGAACTTGGTTTCCAAGTATCTAAAGCAGATAGTAGCTTGCTTGCTAAAGCAAGTGATGATGGGTTCATTTACATGTGCATATATGTTGATGATATAATTCTTACAGGTACAGATGAGAAAGGCATTCAAAGCCTAAAGAAGCAAATGGAGAAAGAGTTCAAGATTAGTGACTTGGGAGACTTGTCATATTTCTTGGGCATGGAGATCTCATACACTCAACATGGAGTGTATGTAACTCAAGAAAGGTATTTGAGAAACTTGTTGATCAAGTTTAAGATGAATGATTGCAGGGTAGCACCTACTCCAATGGAGGTGAATCACAAATTGAGCAGACATGGAGGACAAGAGTTCAATGACATGAAGATATATCAAAGTTTGGTTGGTAGTGTGATTTATGCTACTTTAACTAGGTCTGACTTGTCATATGCAGCTGGAGTATTGTCTCAATTCATGCATTGTCCTAGGAAAGGACATTGGATTGCAGGACAAAGAGTGCTGAGGTACATTAAGGGTACACTCAAAGAAGGTTTGTATTATGGTTTTACATCAGATACAAACATTAAGATCTATAGTGATACAGATTGGGCAAGTAATCCTGATGATAGGAGATCAACTTATGGATACTTATGTTATGTGGGAGATAAGTTAATTTCTTAGTGTTCAAAGAAGCAACACATAGTTGCTTTATCATCCACAGAGGCTGAGTACAAAGGGATGGTTGAAGCTGCAAAGGAAGTGATATGGCTCAAGACTCTTACGAAGAGTTTTGACATTATACAGAGTACACCTACTATTCATGGAGATAACATGAGTTCATTGTATTTAGCTGCTAATCTTGTTTTCCATGCCAGGACTAAACACATTGAGATACAGTATCACTTTCTAAGAGAGAAGGTGATGGATAAGGAGATTGAAGTAATACATACTTCAACAAAAGATCAGATAGCTGATATGCTAACCAAAAGCTTGGATGGACCAAAGCTACAAAGATTCAAAGACATGGCAGGCATAAAGAAGATAGAGGAAACCTCAATTGATGATTGAGAGGGAGCTGTTGGTGCAGGGCAATCAACAATTGAAGTTTTAATGAAGGTTTGGAAGTCAAGGACCGAAGAAAATATCAAATTATGAAGCATGAAGGAAGTGCATGTCCAGAAGATGTTGTGTACACATATGTACATTAATTCAGAGACAGTTCACTTATACTTTTGTATAGTCATGAGCTTGTAGATATTTGGCTATATATATGAAGGAAAATGTCGGGGCAAATGTATGAGAGTATAGAATACAAGAATTCAGAAGAATTAGAAGAGATTAGACACTTGAGAAGTGTGAAGATTAGCTCTCTCATCCAAGATGTAAATTTTTTTAGTAATGGAAGAAAAATTGCACCCGATGTTTCTGTGCATTCTCCTTCTGTGCTTGATCATTTTGAGAATCCTTTTGTAGACATATAACTCCAGAGCTAATGAGTCTATGGTTAAATTTTGAAAGCCTAATTATAAACAGGCTGTGAGAATTATGAGTAGGAGCATTCATATGTGAAGTAGTGTTCACTGTTGTCTGAAACAGGCGCATTCTCGATGATCAAAGATTTGATCATTTCTCAATACACAAGTTAAAGTTTTGCATGAGTGAGGAGTCAAAATTTAATTTGGAAGGTAAGCCATCTATGGCTAACAGCATTTACATAGACGGTTTCTAGTTTGAGAGAACCAAGTGTTAGAAGTTACAGGTGTCTGAATGGATTTTTCAAAAGAATAGTTTTGGACATAGGTGACTTGATTAGATCATTTCTCAAGATCAACTGAGTCTTTTGAAGTGATTTAACTTGGAGAAGGTGTTCAAACTATAGGCGACACCTTGTGCAAAGTTTTATCAAAAACTTTACACAATTGATAAGTCAATGAGTGAAATATGTGCAGCAGACTTTCTGTGTAGTCATCTTCTTCATAGTTTGGTCAAAATTTTGATAATTGATCATTGATCCTCTAAATTGGTGAAGGTTTTGAGTTACTCTTGATATGGAGGTGCTCTAAATTCAAGAGTAGCTTGTTCTTTTGGAGATTAACACTCTCCATCACTACAAACCAATAGTTTAATTGATGTAAATCCATTTGGATCCTATTACTTTCATGCTTGGTTTCTTGGGGACCAAATCCCAAGTAGTGTTCTTGAAGTGCTTCAATTTCGTTGTGCATAGATTCTCTCCATTCTTCCTTCTTATTGGCTTCTTCAAATGAAGAAGTCTCCTCTAGCATAGAACCTTTAGTCGTATATATAGAATGCTTGGTGACTAGTGATGCGGCATAGCCATACCTTATAGATTTCTTAATCTCTGGTTGAGATCTTCTAAGTGCTTGATTGGATGACTCTGGAACATCTTCCAATTGTTTGACTTTTGTGTTTCCCTTGGACTTCCAAGCTTTATAGTCAATATTATCTTCATCTTCTGACTTGACATCTTCTGATATTTGTGGTTCTTCTTGAGTCAGATTCAAAAATCACTTTCCAAGTCATAAGGTAGCTTTATTTTCCTACAATCATCTTGAAACCAAGAATTATTTTCATCAAGTACCACATCCATACTAACTATAAGTCCTTTGTTAGTGGGATTGTACAACCTATATCCTTTTGTATTTTGTTCATAGCCAATGAATATACACCTTTCAGCTTTTGGATCAAGCTTTCCTCTAATATGTGAGGGTATATGTGCATAAGCAATGCACCCAAAGATTTTACAATGGTCTAGGGAAGGTCTCCTGCCATTCCATGCCTCATAAGGTGTCATTCCATCCAAGGACTTGGATGGAAGCCTATTAATTAAATATGTGGTTGTGGAAACAGCCTCTGCCCATAAGTAATCTCGAAGTTTCTTCTCATTCAACATTGATCTTGAAGCCTCTACTATTAGTCCATTCCTTCTCTTTGGCACTCCATTTTGTTCAGGAGTGTACCTTGTTGTAGCTTCTCCTTTTATGCCTCTATCCTGTAAGAAAGATTCAAATTCATGTAAGAAATACTCACCACCTCCATCAAGCCTGAGCCTCTTCAAGCTTCTACATGTTTGGTTCTCAACCGATGCCAATTATTTCTTGAAACAAGTGAAGAATTCATCTTTATGCTTCATGAAGTAAAGAATTGTCCATCTACTATAGTCATCTATGAATGAAACATAGTACCTTGATCTTGAGATTGATGGCTCTCTGCTTGAACCCCACACATCTATGTGCACAAGCTCTAAGTAGTCTTTATACATGTATCCTTTTCTGTTGAATGGTTGCTCGTATGATTTTCCAAATTGGCATGCTCCACATTGTAAATCATGTGCTGCTTGGACACATTTGGAATGCCAAGCACACTCTAATCCCTACATATTTGCTTTAGTGTCCGCTCACCTATATGACCTAGTCTCTTATGCCATATTTCTAGTTCAGATAAGGTTTGATCTTTGTATTTGAGGAGAGCAATATTTATGGTATCTTCAACTTCAAATGTAAAGAGTCTACCAGACTTCTCACCTTTTGCAATCTAACCTATAAGCCATTATCTCAACAATTTGCCCAACACCAATTAGATTTTCTGTTATGGTTGGCACATATAATACCTTACTTAAGAGGTTCATGTTACCATCAAAAGCTTTGACATTTCCAGTTTTCTTAATAGAATGCCTAGTATCATCATCGATCTGCACTTCATGCTTCCCTTTAGGTTCTTCAAGATCATATAACAATGCTACATTTCCAGCCACAATATTGGAAAAACCAGAATCAATATAGAATAGATGCTTGTCATCTTTATCTTGCTTGGATATCATGTTCAAGATCAATAGAGAATCCTCTTGGTCTTTTCTATAGTTGTTGTAGTCTCTTCTAGCTCTGAAACCTCCTTGATAGTTGTTGTTGTTGCCTTGTTTGTAATTATGATGGTAATTGTTTCCTCCATTATTGAACATGCCTCTGGATTGTCCATAGCCTCCTCTGTGGAAGACTCTTCCTCTTTGATTCTTTGTGTTCTTGAAGCACTCATCTATGGTATGATTGGTTAACCTAGAAATATTACAAAGTGTAGAGTTGTATGATCTCCCCCTGTCTTGGTTTCTTCCTCAGCCCCTTCCTCTAGTACCTCTTCTTCTACTTGTAAAGTTCACTTGAGAGGTACTTGCCACCTCTTCATTCCTTTTATTTTACCTTTACTCTTATTTCTATCTTTGTAAAGTGGAAAAGATTGATTACCTCTATAGTTATCTCCATTCTTGTTAAGCTTTGTCTCATGTGTGACGAGCTGCCCCATCAATGTGTTGAGATCAAGTATCTACATGTCAATATATAGGCCCATTGCTATGGTGAAAGATTCCCATTTGTCATCAGCATTGATGCCATTTATGATCTGTCTTACTATCTACTCTTCTTCTATTTCTTCTCCAATGTTCCCAAGTTAGTCAGCTACATCCTTCATCTTGGTCACATAGTCACTTACACTTTGCTTTGTTTGCTTCTTCAAGGTTGTGAACTCCATCCAAGGTTGGTTCTTCCTAGCCCTTGTATTTAATGCGAATTATGAAGAAAGTACTTTCCAAGTCCCTTGGGAGGTCTTGCAATTCCTAATATGAGGTAATAAGAAATCAGATATTGAGTTAAGTATATGAGACCTGGCTAAAGCATCCTTTGTCCACCATCTAGCTAGTATTTCTTGCTCTTCTCTTGTAGGTTGGTGTTTGCTTCTGAATATTGGTAATTCTTCATCTCCAAATATGTATGCATACAAACTTCTTCCTTGAACATAAGCTTGCATCCATAGGGACCATGCTAGATAATTTCCCCTATCCGATTTCTCAATGAATGATGGAAATCCATCTCCCATTTTGTTTTGTAGTTGTTCTAATACCACTGTTTGAGGAGATGGTGGATAGATTCCAGAAATGAAGTGGTGTTGCAAATCCCTTATTCACACCAGCCAAGAACAAGTTGAGGGGTGTAAAGTAGAACCCTTTAGCTTCCCAAAAAACACAAATAATCACCTAAGTTCTTCGGAGTGTGATCCTCTAATCAATGGATCAAGATAGATGAGTAGAGGATTCAACTATGAGCTAAGACTTGCTATTTTGGTCAATACACATGCTCAGTAAAGTGAACAATGCTCTCAACTTGCTAGCAATTGATCAAATTCCTTTTGAGAGTACCTAGTTGACTTAGATAGCTACCAATCACAAGTTATTTCACTTGAAATGATCAAGTGTACTCTGAGAATTAATCTTAGCAAGCTAAGTGATCATCCCAACATTTTGGGATTCTTCAGTATGCAGACTAGTGAGCAAAGTTTTGAATATATCTCGAGGTTAATTGACGCAATGAGAAAGAAACCTTGTAATAATAAAAGAGACAGTATGTTGAATCTATACCACTCAAAAGCACATCAAATGATCAAGTATGCACTAAGAACCAAGTCTGAGAAGATCACTATTCTGAGATGAACTTAAGAGAGAAGAGAGATTGAGATATGATCAATATATGTATTGAATCACATAGAATTACAAAGACATTGGCAATATATAATTGCTCAATGTGAGGGTAATGATGGAGCTATGGAATGAGCTCCCTAAGCACTATACATCCCTCTCAAATGATCTCCAAAATTGAGCTATATCTCACGCGTGATTTTGATCCATTTTTATTGGAGTTGGATCCAATTTTTTGAATTCAAATTCAAGCTCTTACAATAAATTGAATCCTAAACTTTAGGACTTGCTTTCTCATCAATCACCTACCAAGTGATTTGTGATTTGATTTCTCCTAACTCCATGCGAGAGTAGTGCAAATAACATATGCACTTTTACAAGGATAAAAGTAAGTGCATTTTACAAGGGAATAGTCATATGTGGCTTCAAATGATTATATGAAGTGAATATTAAATTTTTCAACTATGTAGGCTTAGACTCATTTGCACCAACATTTTCATGTGAAGGTAGTCTTTAGACACCTCATGCACCCAGTAGATGTCCAAAACTCTGAAATCACCAACTGCACTTGTTGCTCTTCCATCTTGTAGAGCACCCAAGGGGCTCTTGGTAGCGACACTGTTTGGTTAGGCTTGGTAATTTCCCACACTCTTGCATACGACCTCACTCTTCCAAGTCCTTCCAGAGCATCTCTCACATTCTTGAAAATATGCATCACCAAATGATTGATCAATAACCCACTCCAATAAGGGAGATCGTGAAAGATCAACCACCATTTCATGCTAGCAAGTGGTTTTTCCACATCCCACAACTGCTTCCAATTGCTTGCTTTCATTTGGCATTGTGCTTGTGGGCCAATTCACCCTTCATGTAAAACATGTCCGTCAAGTAGATATCTATGATATCCTTTATAGAAACTTTGATGAAGTGCTTTGGAGTATCGTGCTTCGAGTCATGGTCAATGTAATAAAGTGATAGGAAGAAGATGGGAACTACACCCTGAGAGCGAGGATTAGGAAGTAATCGTCAACCATGGCTTTTGGGGCAAGTGGTTAGCCCATCACATTCTTAACCAAGAGGTTGTGAGTTCAATTCCTTACATTGGTATCAGAGCCTAGGAAGTAGGCTTGGGAAACGTGGATTGACCTAATGGGCTCTAAAAAAGGGTTTGGGCACTCTATCATGTGAAAGGGTAGGAATTGTTGAGGCGGCGCTTAAAGAACTGGACCCAACAAAGACTCAAGTGTATCTCTCAATCCGTAGGTCGGATTGAGGCATATAATATATCATTGGAAAGCTCCCGGAACAAGCTTTCCAATGAGCTAGATTGGAAGTGTGAAGTCCTTGGGAATCCTTGGGTGGAACTTGATTGAGTGTTCAAGATACCAAGCATGGGTGAGAACAAGGTTCAAGACTGAGGTTGAGAACAAGGGCTCGAGACACCAAGGTTGCGAACAAGAAGGTTCAAGACACCAAGGTTGAGACCAAGGGTTCAAGAGACCAAGGTTGCAAACAAGGTTCAAGAAATTATGCGAGGTTGAGGACATCAATTCATGGGTACCTAGGGAGTTCAAGGGGTTGGTCACTGAGGCTAGAGGGATACAAGCGTAGATCAGTGAGGACAATGATTGACCAAGAGGGGAAGAATGTAATAAAGTGATAGGAAGGAGATGATTGAACTACACCCTAAGAGAGAGGATTAGGAAGTAATCCTCAACCATGGCTTTTGGGTAAGTGGTTAGCCCATCACATTCCTAACCAAGAGGTTGTGAGTTCAATTCCTTACAGTCAACATAGGGGACAAGCATGGTAACCCAAAATCGATAAATCTGAACATTCACCATAACCCTTGCTCTTCCAAGTGCTCCCTTTGTGCTTCGCTTTCCTTCTTTCCAATCAATGTCATCCAAAGCACCTCTCACACATTCTTGAGAATATGCATCGGGTCTACCAATTGATTGATCAATAACCCATGCCAATAAGGGAGATCGTGAAAGATCAACCACCATTTCATGCTAGCAAGTGGTGTTTTTGCATCCCACAGCTGCTTCCAATTGCTTGCTTTCATTTTCCATTGTGCTTGTGGGCCAATTCACCCTTCATGTAAAACATGTACATCAAGAAGATATCTATGATATCCTTTATAGAAACTTTTTTGAAGTGCTTTGGAGTATTGTGCTTCCTGTCATGGTCCACATAGGGGACAAGCATGGTAACCCAAAATTGATAAATTTGAACATTCACCATAACCAAGCTAGTCATGCATCATCTACGTAAGTATGTCTTGCACTCGCATGTCTCATCTTTTTTTAGGTTGAGATATGTTGTGCACAGTAAATTCATCCCATAAAGTGCATAGCTCTTCCACAAGTGGTGCAAGGTATACTTCCATGTTTTTTGCCTTATAATTACCTAGAACAATGAGACCTAATAATAAATGGCCCTTTTTGTGGCCAGCCATGGTGGGATGTTATAGTTCGACAAACTTACAGGCCATGTGCTCCATGAGGAGATTCATAAACCAAACGGATTTACTCCATCCATAGCTAGGCCTAGACGTATGTTCTGAGGCTCTCTGGCAAACTCTGGCCACTTACTATCTGTGTGTTTCCAAGAATCAAAACTAGCAGGCACTCACATTACACCATCTCTAGACTTGCTCTTTATGAAGTGATTAGATGGCGATGCACCACAGTGCGCTCTCCTTCTCGAGAGCTCCACGATGATATGCTTGGAGTAGAAAACGGAGCACCTGAGGCCGCACACAGTACTCCACACAGAGGTTGTAGAATACGCAGAAAACATAGGACACAGGAAGCACGAAAACAGACTTCTTAGGTCTTACAAATGCGGTCGAACTTACAGTCTGTGAGTGACCAGGCCACTATATGTTTTATTAAAGAACATATACAAAGAAGTGTCTGGTGGCCATTTGGCCTTTCACATGGACACTAACGGTAACAATCTCCCACTAAAGGCCAATATGGCCAGAGTAACTATGGGAGAAAAAACAAAGGATGATAAAGAATACCTGAGTGTAAGTATACAAACTATACCTCCCACATGATGGGCATGTTACACAGTATACAAGTGACTGTGTAAGATCAAGAATCAAGTAACCCCCATCAAGTGACAACAATGTCAAAAGCTATCGTGTGGTAGAGCTTTAGTCAAAGCATCTGAAGCATTATCTCGAGTGTGAACCTTCTCAAGAATAATGCTCTCAGTGGCTAAGCAATCTCTAATGAAGTGATACCTCACCTCAATGTGCTTGGTCTTTGCATGATAGACTGGATTCTTAGCCAAAGCAATGGCACTCTGACTATCACTGAGCAAGTGAGGTACATGCTGAGGTAAACCCATATCACAAGCAAGAAGAGAAAGCCACAATGCTTCCTTACATGCCTCACTTGCTGCAACATACTCTGCTTCTGTGGTGGAAACAGCTGTACATTCTTGAAGATGAGATCTCCAAGAGATAGCACCTCCAGCAAAATGAAAAATGTACCATGATGTAGACTTACGATTGTCTGCACAACCAGCATATTCAGAATCTATGTAACCAATAATAGATGCTTTTCCTCTACCTAAGCATAGACACTTGTCCTTAGTGCCACTTAGATATCTCAAAATCATTTTTACCGCTTCCCAATGTTTCTTGCCAGGATTAGACATATACCTGCTCACAACTCCCACTACAAATGCAATGTCTGGTCTTGCAGCTACCATAGCATACATGAGACTACCAACAACAGACTGATAGGGAACTTTGGTCATGAATTCCTTTTCCTCATCTGATTTGGGGCAGTCATCCTTGCTCAATTTTACATATGTGGGTAAAGGTGTACTCAATGCCTTTCCACCTTGCATATTGAATCGGTGAAGTACTTTGGATATGTACTCACTTTGAGACAAGTATATGCATCTTTTACTCCTATCACGAGTAATGTGCATGCCAATAATATGTTTGGCATCCCCCAAATCCTTCATATCAAATGTCTCACTCAACTTTCTTTTGAGAAGTGACAAATCATAAGAGGACTTCCCATCAATCAACATATCATCGACGTAAAGTATCAAGCATATCAAGCTGCCATCAGAACATCTCTTTGTGTAGAGAGAATGATCCTCATTGCTCCGAGAATAGCCTTGGGACTTCATAAAAGCATCAAACTTTTGGTACCATTGTCTAGGAGACTGTTTAAGTCCATACAAGCTCTTTTTGAGCTTACAAACTAGACTTTCCTTGCCAGGAACTACATAACCCTCTGGTTGTTCCATATAGATCTCATCTGTAAGATCTCCATGCAAGAAAGCTATTTTCCAATCCATTTGGACTAGCTCTAAGTCCTCCATTGCAACGAATCCAAGCAACATGCGCAAAGTAGTCATCGTGACCACTGGAGAGAAGATTTCCTCAAAATCAACACCATGTTGTTGCTTAAAACCCTTTGCAACAAGTCGTGCTTTATATTTTGGAGAAGCACTATCTGATGTGAATTTTAGCTTATATACCCATTTACATCGTAAAGCTTTCCCACCCTTTGGCAAAGGTACTAAGTCCCAAGTACCATTCTTGTGAATAGAATCCAACTCACTCTTCATCGCACGCTCCCACTTGACATGATCCTCTGTCTGCATAGCCTCTTTGTAGCAAGAAGGTTCACCGGCATCTGTTAGCATAACAAAATCTAAACCTGGAACATATCTATCAGGTGGATATGAGACACGTGCAGAACGTCTCAATGGTTGCTGAACAAGAACATGTGCAGACTGATCTGAATGGACATTCTCTTGAACATCCCTATGTGCAGCATTTTTATGCATGCTAACCGGAGGACTAGTATCCTCAAACACCACTCTTCTCACTTCAACCTCCTTAATGGGTTGTTTATGCATCTTAGAATCATTAAAAATGACATCACTACTTCTGATCACTGATCGTGTTTCAGGATCCCATAAGCGATATCCAAATTGTCCTTCTCGACCATATCCAAGAAAAATGCATTTCTTTGACTTATGGTCCAACTTTTGTCTAAGATTCTTGGGTATATGAACATATGCTTCACACCCAAAAACTCAAAGATGATCATAATATGGTGGTTTCCCTATCCATAACTCTTGTGCCAGTTTCAGACCTTTGGCAGTACTAGGTGAAAGGTTAATCACATGAACTGCAGTCAATACTGCTTCTGCCCAAAAACCTTGTGAGAGGTTTGCATGATGCAACATAGAGACTACTCTATCTTGAATAGTTATATTCATCCTCTCAGCTACACCATTCTGTACTGGGGTATAAGGAGCTGTAAACTCTCTACGAATCCCTCTAGACTGACAAAAAAGGCTGAATTCATGTGAGGTATACTCACCCCCATTATCTGAACGTAAAGCCTTAAGCTTAGTTCCTTTTTCAGTCTCAACTGAAGCAAGCCATTTTTTGAAAGTAGGGAATACATCATCCTTTGATTTGATAGGATATACCCAGACTTTTCTAGTAGCATCATCTATGAAAGTGACAAAGTAAAGAGAACCACCTAAGGACCTAATGGGCATAGGACCACACACATCTGTATGAACGAGATCTAAAGGCTGAATTCAAGAGTCAATGTGCGTTCTATGCACATTTCTAGTTTGCTTTCCATATTGACAATGCTCACAAAATGAAAAATCAGAGAAAGATAACACAGGTAAGTAGCCAGAACGAGAAAGATTTTCCATTCCACTACGAGATATATGGCCCAAACGACCATGCCAAATACAAGCCATAGGTTGTTCAGTAACAGCTAACAAGTGTTCTTTTTGTGATACAAATAAAGGATAAAGTGAGCCAACTTTGCTTCCTTTTGCAATAACCATATTGCCCTTTGATATACGAAAGGACTGAGCATAGAAGACCACCTTGTAACCAAGGTCATCAAGTTGACCAACTGACATCAAACTGTGTGATAACTGAGGTACATGGCGTACATTATGCATAGTAAATTTTGAACCATCAATGAACTGCACAACCACATCTCCAATCCCCACAACATCACACTGGTAAGAGTCACCAAGTCTCACGGTACCAAGAGACTTTGCTGCATAATTAGAGAACCATTCTCTATGTGGTGTCACATGGAAAGAAGCACCAGAATCTAGCAGCCAGGTGTGGGAAAGAGAATCAGCCATAAGTGCCTCAGATGGCACAGTACTATCAAGTGTCAACACATCAGCATCATCAGAAATAGCATTGATTTCTTCAATCTTCACAGTCGAAGTAGATGGTGCAGGTAACTGTTCAACATGCCCATCAACATTCTGTCCTTTACCTTTAGCATTCTTTAATGCATAACAGTCTTTCTTCATGTGTCCTTTCTTATGACAATAATGGCATTCAATATCCCTCTTCCTTCATTTACTTCTACTCTTATTCCGTTGACCATTCTTTTCCTTGTTCTTGCTCCTGCCACGTTGTTGATTCTTTCCTTGGTAAGAATCACGAACATTATATGCATCTCCACTCTGAGTTCCAACCATAGATTTTCTACAAATCTCCTCACTCAAGAGTGCTCCACATATGTCATCATAGACAAATTTACCACCAGGTGCACTGTTGCTAATAGTTGTGCAAAACGTATCCCATGATGATGGCAGGGTGCATAACAGCAATACTGCTTTCATTTCATTATCCATATCCATTTTCTGAGCCTGTAACTGGGAGAATATAGCATCAAACTCATTTAGATGAGCACCAACACTATCTGTGTCCTTCATACGAAGGTCATATAATTTTCTCATCAGATACACTTTATTTGATGCCGTCTCTTTTTCATATGTATTGCATAACTTCTTCCAAAGCTCTTCTGCACTTTCACAGTCTAATACTGTAAAGTAAACATTATCTGCCAGGTGCAAGCGAATGGTAGACCTGGCCATTTCATCTAACTCATCCCAATCATCTTCATCCATGTCAGCAGGCTTCTTTGAAATCCCATTTACTGGCTTCCATTGCCTCCTTTGAATCAACACATCTTTAATCTGATTCTTCCATAGAGCAAAGTTTGTGCCATCAAATTTTTGGATCTCAAAATGGTCTTTGCCCTGCAAGTTATAGCTCCTCCTCGGAACACTAGCACTAGACCCTGATCCACGGGATGTGCCTGAGACCTCTGATGCCATGATCGTAAAGAACTGAATAGAATGATAATGGAGCTAGAAGAGTCCAAACACCAACAAATAAGTGTATCAAGGAGTAAATTGACCACTGTATAGTTGACTAAACCAGAAATCTCGAAGAATTTTGCCAGAGTATCCTCTGCAAAATTAGCATATGACCAGTGTCAAAGTATCATAAAACTGCAAGTACTGATGTTTCTACCTGCATAGTGAATCACTGACTCCACTACATATAATCAGTTACCCAATAGAAGCCAACTAGGCTTATCGAGCACCTATGAACAACTATCATACATCTCCTATGGCGAGGCTGGGTAAGTCTTCCACCTGCATCACCGAAGAGACCCCGACATCTGGGTGTCTCCCAGTTAAGAAAACCTCACCACGACCCTCTTTATCAAACGTAAAAGGCTTTATGCAAAGAACGTAACCGCTATATCAATGACCACATGGACGTACATAAGTGGTATCCACAGAAGCGTACATGGTGTGTATGTGCTCAATATATGCAGTAAAATGACACTAAAAGGCTGAATACACAGCCCAAAAACTAGCCAATAACACCTGCAAGTGTCTGTCAACTGTGATGTTTTTAGGCTTTAAAAACCTGCATAAATTTGCAGCGACTACTCCCACCAAAACTGAAAACCCCTCGAGAAACCTATAGTTTTACGAGTGTGGCTGAAAATACAGCCCCAAAGGTTGATATTTATTGTCTGAGAAGTACAAGGAACACTCTTCTTGATGTTCTTGGATCTGTACGAAGAGAACTGTGCGAAAGTACTCCGAAATGGCTCCAAAAAACACCCCAAAATTGCTTCAGAAATAGGCTTTGAAAGTAAAAATGAAGCTTTGAGGGACCAAAACTTGTTCAAGGTAATGTCAACCTTAGTCTTTCCCCTTCTTCAAACACCACAAGAGTGTAGCTTAGAGGCAAGAGATTGCCACGGTTAAGCGAGCTCTAGGGGGAACAGTACTGGGATGGGTGACCTCTCGGGAAGTACCGGGAACCTCTATATTCCTTGATCGTTGAGGTCCTCCCTTGCGCGCAGCCAATGGCGCCAACGGTGACTTCGGTGACTCGGATGAGAGGGTATGCCAAGGTCTATGCCTTGGTTGCCGCCTTAGTCATAAGCCTTGGAGAAAACCTTGGGGGGGGGGGGGGGGGGTGCTCGCGAAGCTTTTGCCTCGAACTGCTCTGATACCAGTGAAGTGATTCGATGGCGATGCATCATAGTGCGCTCTCCTTCTTGAGAGCTCCACGACGATATGCTCGGAGTAGATAATGG